>CAUYQG010263316.1:0-12800 GCA_963574415.1 Tarsius wallacei
AGAGTTTATTAATGAGATAGAAGTAGAAAACTGTCAGAAACTAGCAACACGACAAGGAGAAGCAAAGTCATAAGAAAAAATAAAGCATGATGTTGTGATGACATTTGCATGATTTTAGAGAGAGTGTAGGGTGTACCTCCATAATGAGGTGATGTCAGAGCCAAAAACAAAATGAAGTAATGAAACATGACACTAAGAATTGCTTTCAGTGAACTACTTTTATTTTTTTTAATTAAAATAAAGTTACTTATTAACACAAGTATCTAGCAATGCTATTTTTATTTTATTTATTTATTTTTTCTGGTTCTGGGTATGAACCTTTTTTATTATAAAGATGCCTGAACATACATATTTATTGCCTCACTATTCACAGCAAAAAAACATGGAACCAACCCTATTGCCCATTGAAAGTAGACTGGATAAAGAAAATGTGGTACATATACATAATGGAATATTACATAGCCATAAAGAAGGACAAAATCATGGATTTTGCAGGAAATTGGATGGAGTTGAAGACAATCATACTTGCTGATCTATCACAAAAATAAAGAACCGAATACCACATGTTCTCAGCATAAGTGGGACCTGAACATTAATCGCAATAACACAAGGGAGGGATCTGCAGTCACGGGACACTGCCAGGGGAGGGTGGGGAGCATGTAACAACACAAAGAGTACCTTATTCTAAACCAAGGGAAGTGAGGACTAGTTGGAGACTCAAGCTTCACCTGCACATAGATTATTTATGTACCTAATCCTCATTTATACTCCACATCTTTATGGTAAACGGCATTTTAAAAAGGATAATTATCAGGGAAATGAAAAGAATATACATATTTACTCTTTACTTGACACCAAACACTACAATTAGACTTAGGGATGTCTTATAACTAAAATCTATTTTAATTAATTGGAATGTACATTCAGATAATAGAAATAATAAGATAAATCATAAAGGAATAATATATATTACTGCATTGAAAGATACTTCTGAACTAAAAATCTAATGGGTAAAATTACAAGAAGTTAAAAATAAATTATTTATAGCAAATATACACTCTAAATGTTTTAACGAACCAGTGGGACACATTTAGGCCATATAAATATGTTGAAACATCAAAAAGAGAAAATTCATGGAACAAATAGAATACACACACACACACACACACACACACATATATATATACATACATGTGTGAATGGCCTTACTTCAGAATTGAAATAGCTATAGATACCTCATATATTAAAAGAATAAGAATAACAAGAGGGTATTTTGGACAATTTTATGACAAGACATTTAACAGCTTAGAATAAATGAATACATACTTTGAAAGACATAAAAGTAACTAAAGCTCATTTTAAAAGGTAGAGATAACTTTAATAGCCCCACAGGTACTAAAAATGTTTGGTTTGTAGTTTAAAGCTCTCAGAAAAAAAAAATGTCCAGACAACTTTATTGGTGAACTATTTATAAAAGAAATATTATAAATTATTCATAAAATTTTCCATTAAGGTAATAGTGATGAAATACTTCCCTACTTATTTTGAGACTGGTTTTATTCTGATATCAGAAGCAGAATTTTAGAAAAGAGCAAAATACAGATCAACATCCCACCTAAATATAGATGCAAAAACTATAAACACAATCTTAGGCAATTTATTCCTAAATTAAATAAAAAGATAATACAGCACAATCAGAAGGCTTTATCACAGGAAGGCAAAATTTAATATTCAAAAATCAATGTAATTTACCATATCAAAAAACTAAAGATAATAATCCATGATTAACACTATAGATAAAAATTTGAAAAAATTCAATATTTATCTCTGATAAAAACTTGTACGTGATCAAGAATATTGGAAAATTTTGTTGACTCAACTAAAAATTAATAAAAGTTTGTAATTAATATCACATATAATTGTGAAAGTCTAAGTATATACTCTCTAAATTTAGAAAAAAAGATAAGAATGTCCAATCTCTGTCAAAAAGTTGGAGTACACATAATATATAATTTTAATGTATATGAAATTCTTTAAATTGCAAATTAATCTATAATGATAGAAGGCATTCCTATGTCAGGGCATAGTATGGGACAGGGTGGGATAGGAGACATAAATTATTAAGGGGCTGAATGAAATTTTCTATTGGTGATTAATATGTTTATTATTTTATGATAGTTTCATGGGGGTCTGCATTTGCCAAAGCTCATCAAATTCTACACATTACAGCTTATTTTATGTCAACTATACCTAAAAGGAAGCTAAAAAGCCTAAATATTTTAAAATATTAGTGTCCTCGAAACATTATGTTACCCAGAAAAAAAGCATTTTATGGATATAAGTTAAAATAAGTATGATATACTGATATATAATTGTTATAGTGATTTAAAATAGTAAATGAAATGCCAGTATTTATATTTTACTATTTTGAAACAATAAATTATGGGATGAACATTTGAGAAGTAAAAGGTTTGCTTGATATTGATCCAAACCCAAATATTTTATTTGACTAAATTTAACTTATTAACTTATTTCAGTACTTTGATACCACATAACCGTACCCAAAACTAAAAACAGAAAGGCATTTAAAAAATGAATAATTGTTTATGGATTTAATATTTGTATAAATTAATTGATACAATCATTTATTAAAATACCTGTTGTTGTTTCTATATGTGGTTTCAATTCAATATATATGGACAAAGACTACAAAGTATACAAAGATTAAGACTTCCTGAATCCTATTTTCAATGAGTCAGTAATATATGAGAAAAGGTCATTTATACATGTAACAGATACTTCAACTGAAGAAGACAAAAATATTTTCAATAGTGTAATATTTTACAGGAAAGAGAAACTTATTTTGGGCTGAAATAATAAGACATGGATTGTAAAAGAAATGAAACCAGTTTAGTAGGTTTGAATAAGCAAATGACGGAAGTGGGTGATGTCATCGCTCTTGTTGAGAACTAACACAGTCATTCATAGTCATGAGTTAAGTCATAAGTTACATGGCTTCCGTTTTATTACTCTATAAAATATAAATATCATTGGCAAACAGTGAAATGTAAAAATAATTCTGATAAATCCCATAGACAAACATTGTATCTAATAAAAATGGTCAAAAGAAATACAAGTAGTCAAATATAAGATTAAATTTATTAGTCTGTGTTTTATATTAAATGCTTTCATCCAACACAAGTTTATTGAACATATTATATAGGCTGAGTACTTTCTAGGCACCCAGAATGCATTCAGGGATGTAAAAATATAGGCAAATAATGATTCAATTTTAAGTTAATACTGAGGTTTGGGGTGTGCCAAGGTTTATGCCAGGGTACTAGAGGATCATATTAATTTGATTTCTAGAAATATTTTTTATGTTCCAGCAATAGAAAATGTGTCCATAAACAAGGTGTTCAGTTGAGTGACTTGAAAAGCAAAATGAATTATTTTAATTTTCACTGAGACAGAAAAAAAAATGTAATGGGAGACTTTAGAAAACAAAGATAAAGGACTCAGTTTTAGTTCACCTGAGATTCAGGTGCTGTGAAACCTTCAGGTAAATGTGCATATTAGGTGCTGTGGTACAGTGGTATGAAATGAAAGAGAGAGATTCAAAATAGAGTCATAAATTCAGGAGATATCAATACATAGATGTTAAGTGCAATCAGGAGAAATGATAAGCATGCTCAAAAAGATCAGCTAGGTCAATAGAAGACAGCATAGGTCAACGTTAAGAATAGAAATAAAATGATGAGAAACAATAGGAGAAAACAGCAACAGGGACTGTGTAGAGGGTTAGACTGGTCGGAGAAAGCGCATGTTTCTAAAAGAAACCTTCTGCAGCAACTTGGATGGACTTAGAGTCTATATTTCTCAGTGATTTATCATACAAACAAAGAACGGAGTACCACATATTCTTACTCATAAGCGGATCCTGAACAGCTGTCATAATACTTTAAGAAAGGGATTGGCAATAATGAAAAACTGCCAGGGGATGGGGAGCACACTTCATCAATAAGGTTACTGATCTCAAACCAGGCGAAGTGGGGACCAAAGTGAAGCCCAGACTTTACCTGTACAATGACCATTTGCATACCTAATTCTGAATTGTACCCCACATTTTAAAAATAAAAATTAAAAGCAAAAACAAAAAAACTAACTTCCATGGATATATTTATGGCACTTGATGTGTTTGTGCAGAAATACTGAGATTTAATAGAAAGTCAAATTTAACTATTATATGAAGTAAGCTTTTTATTCATATTTGCTTTCTGCATGATCTTAAATGCAAAATATATATTTTCTAAAGAGAAAATTAAGGAAAATATTCAAAATAAACTAAGTAATACTACTTTCAATTCATAGATTTTTAAAAAAATTGTAATGCTTTGGATCTTGAAGCAAATCACAGTTCAACTCAGGTTTTTAGAGAGATAATTAATATTACATTTGATTTTTATAGCTCTTGATGTCTTAAAGTATAATTATGATTACAGTGCTATGAATTTTATTCAGAAATATATTCCATTGACTGAAATAAAAAGCTGACTTTTGAAAAAAGTGCTAAATTGCCCTAGAACACTCCACATACTCATTTTGTCCAGTAGGAATTTTTAAAAGGATGCTCATATGATAATTATTATCTGCTTCCTGTTGTCAGCTGTCCTATTCTAGAAATATAGAACTTGTGATGTCCTGTGTGACTTTTTTGTGTGTGTTTCTCTGTTTGGTAAAAAATTAAAAAAAGAAAGACTAAACTTATGTAAATTAAATTTGAGGAAATAATGATTCAGAGTATAAGTACTTATATGCCAAGTTTCAGGGAAAAAGCAAATGAAAAAACCAAGTTATAAATCATTCAAAAATGGGAATTTATGACGGAAACCATAAGCCAACTTTAACTATAGTTTCTCTGCTGGGTGCTGCTCTATAGAATGGTCATAATAAATCATGCAATGAATGAATAGAAAATAGAATTCTTTTAACATCCTAAGGATAGACTCCCAAGACTCCTTTCTGGCTTTTTATATTTATGCATTCACATCTCTTCTTTTATTACAGATATTTTACACTGCATTGACTGTGCCATACTTATCATATTCCAGCAAACAAATTAGACAGCTGTGTATAATCAGATGGATATTTGTACTCTATTTTTCACTGTAAATTGGTATATTATGTATCTGTGCACACAGTACCAGGGTTTTAGTATACCTTGCTGTAAGACAACTTACTATTACCAAGTCATCTTTGAAGGAGCTATTGAGAGCATTTGACATAACTAGAAATGCCATTTTCACTTATATTTTTAAAAACTGAAATATTATTTTTAATTTTTTTCAAAATTGTTAAGTTTATTTTTTGGCTTTTCAGGAATATTCTTCCTTTCTGATCATTATTACTAAATCACTTTACAAAATAACTTTACTTAAAACGATCTAGAAGAGACTTGAGCATTTTTTTCACTACCACTGTAGGTTTTCCTACTTCCATTTCCATTTATTAAAAGTTTGTATGTTTTTAGAAAAAAATACTGTTAGAACCAAAAAAAAAGTAGTAAAAGGGAGAGGAGATAGGAAATAAGAAAATAAGATGAAGGAAGAGCAAGAAGACAAGGAGAAAGACATGGTGGCAGCAAGAAAGGCAATAAAATTAGAAGAAATACAGAAAAAAATCATGATAAATTGTCTTTAAAATAGAAGAATCTTGATGTTTAATCTTCTGGATATTTTATGTACCATTACCACCCAAGACTGTAACAGATATATAGAGGTTCAGGAAAGGAAGACAAAAGAGTTACTAAAAGGACACAAAATTTTAAAAATTAACGTATCTGAGATTTACTATTAACTTAACAATTATTTAATAGTTGGGTCTACCTAACTATAATTAAAATTTCCTTTAAAGGTCTTCTTGCTTTTGCAGTGCTGTGGGTTCAAAAAACATAACCACCTTGCCACCTAATTTTTAGTGTGTACACATTTTTACTAAGTTGGCATACATTATTGTTTTCTGGGGAAAAGTATTTTTATAATTTGTTTTAAATTTTCTGTCAAAGAATGGTTTTACACTAACAATAGTAGAATATAAGTGAGTCTTTAAGCAGAGGCCTTTAAAATGGTGAATGAAGGGCATCACACATAAAAGACTTTGATATTTTTGCTGACAATAATGTTTCTGGGGACCTCAGACGTAAAGAGATCAGGAAGAAACATCTGCCCTAGCTGCATGCATCTTCAAAATTTGCAGCGAGTGAGAAGGAGGAACCCTGGAAAGTTCACTAGCCTATGATTCTCTCCCGGTGCTTTCTCCTAAACATCAGGATAAGAAGTGGATAGAAAATGGAAGGCTGGGGAAGTGGCAGGAATGAAGAGGAGAGTTCAATGTGACAAGGGGAAAATGCCACATTATCTTCTAATTCAATGTACTTGTGAGATTTTACAAGGAGCATAGTGTAACAGGAGGGAGAGAGAGGTGCCCCAGACTGTTGCATTGGGTTCATGGACACATTTGACTAGATTCATGGGTAATTATGTATTCTTGAAGTGCTAAGACAGGTTTCTGTGTAAATCTTACAGACTACATAATTAGAAAACTGTCCTCAGTCTTTCACTGTGATTTAGTTTGTAAACAACATTCAAAACATTGTTTTGTTTTGATGATGTTTATACAAGAGAAATAAAAGAAAAGAGAAATAGATGCTCATGGTAAATTGCAAGGTATTTCTTCATACAACAAGGCTTAACTTCTTCTGATCCGATGTCAACAGAACATGCAGCAGGTGAAGTGAAAAGAGCAATGGACTGAGAATCAGGAGATCAGGGTTGTCATCTTACTGCTACCACTAATTAGCTTTCGGACCAAGAGCATCTCAGTGTCTCCAGATTTGAATTTTCTCATCTGTAAAATGAGGCAGTTGTAGATCTCTAAAGTCCTTTCCAGAGCTATAAATCTATATACGTTGTATTCTCTTTGCCAGCAGCATAGATAGATTCATGTTGATCTATCAATATACTCTTTTCCGTTCTTTCTGAGAATAATGCTACATTCCAATAACTTTGACTGGCATTCTTTATAGGTACAGTCTGTGTGACAGGGGACTCAAATTTATCTGTTCAAGAATCCAAATCCCTACCACAGACAATTAACAAAAGTCTTAACAACAAAGATTCCTGGCAATACTGTGCTGCCATTGATTCCTTGGAGATGTGTTTTCATGAATGTCTATTTGACTGAGAAGGAACTGCATTCACAGTGAAATAATCAATTAGAATTTCCATCACAATTGGACAAAATGTATTCTCTTGATAGCAGAATGACAGCTTTTATTGATTTCTCAATGGTATCTTTGTAATACAGATAGAAAAGATTAGTGAATTGCAGAGATAAATCAGCACCCATGGCATTAAGAGTATTTCTATGAGCTAAAGTAACATGCATAAGCATATTTAAATTTTCATAGCCCTACCTAAAGAACAAATAAACAAAAGAAAACAGCTTTCTGACAAAAAGTAGAAAAAATACTTATAATATATGCAAATAATGATATACACTATAATTATATAATGATGGTTATAATATATGTAAATTATGGAGAAGTAGGGGAACTATACTTGTCATTGATATTACATTGGGTATGCAATTTTAAATCTTTATTTAAATCTCATATATTAAAATCACTAGTATGTCTGTGCTATGATATCTTGTGAAAATGTTGATCTATTGTAGATAACTTTTATAACATGCATTCAATTTGTGCTTTATTTAACAATCTGAAAACAAAATTCTAGATGACAAATATACTTGTTAATAAAACTTCTAAAATATGTCACAAATAATGGAGTTCAGCCCACTGTTTAGGAGATCAAGTTTATGAATTTGAAAACAATGTGAATTTTATGTAGTTGCAAACTTTATTGCTGTTGATGTCAAATGTCTTTTCAAACAATTTTCTTTTGTTAAAAAAGGCATTATAAGAGAATGCGGATAAATCAATAAACATTCAAAAATTGATCTTGCTTATAGACTGGCTGATAGGGGATCAGTAATGATATCAAATTCTAATTTAGGCTTATAAAAGGCTGAACACACTGTGTGGGTTAGTCCTTCATAACCTGTCTGTGGACCAAAAAAAAAAAAAAATAGTGTTCCTTCCTTTTCCTTTCCACTTTTTTTCCACTTCTCTTTTAGGATCTCTAGTATATGATTTAAATCATTTATCACTCTGAAATAGAGTTTGAGTTGAAAAATACTTTTTGAACCAAACCTCATTACAGATGACATCACTGAGCTCTCGAGAGTTAAAGTCACTTTCTAGCATCAAACATTACATTAACAGCAGAGTCAAAGTTGTAACCTAGGTCTCATGACTTCAATGCAGCAATTTCTCTTTTATCCTTCAGATACTTATCTTTTGGCCTTTGTATAGCCTAAAATCAAGACCAATTATTTATAATGTGTTTTCTTTTGGTATTCAAAATCTTGAATTTTTCAAAAAGTTAGAATTCATACAATTTTTTTACAAATTTGGTCTTTGCTCAAATATGAAATTGTCCAAGTGTAAAAGAAGAAGCTAGAGTTTTTAGCACTTAGAAATGTAGATGCAATAGTTCAAAAGCCTTTACTGAATAGGCAGGAAAAATCAATAAATAGTAGGATCCTGTGTTGGTAACCTTTGAGCCCAAGTGCAAAATGTGGTGTCCTGACCTAGGAACACATGAGAGAAGACTGCGTAATTATCTGCCGAAACATCTAAGAGAACGCTCTCAAGATTTTTCAGATAGAAAGCAACAAAGTCACTAGTTAATTTCACAAAAATAAAATGTCAACAAATGAAGTCTTTGCCCTCCCAAAACCCAATGTACAATGTAAAAGGAATAGACCAATGACCAGTGGTATTTCTCAATTTCCAATAGTCCAGGTCTAAGTAAAATTCACAATTCGGAGGGATGGAGAGAAGCATGATATTAGAAAATTTTACCTGAAATAATCAAATTAACAGGCTCATGTATTAGATTTTACAAAGGAAAACTGACTAATTCTAAGAAGCCTCTCATGTTGGTCTTTGGCCAACTTAGCAGAGTCTAGGATCTGGTCCATCATTTCTCAAGGTTTGTACCCACAAATGGTGGCATATACAGAGTTAACCCATATGAACTATGTTTAACTGAACCACTTAAACTAAAATCTGTGACTTCTGTAGTAGACTGACATTAAACCAAAGAATTAAAAAGCTTGATTTATGAGTGTAGAGTCAGCACTATGTATGAGATGTGTACTTTTAAATTTGCACTTTATTTTGAAATAATCTTACACAAAATTTCAAAAGATAAAATCAATTTCTAATGGCATCAAGATAAATGAACCTGACCTATCTATCTTCATACCAGCAACATTATCATCAATAGGATTGGAATACCCGCAGCCTGCTGACTTGAAAGGAATGTGCCAATTTTTGTCTCTGTGACTTTTATTCTATAATAAATATACATAATATTTTGCTTTGAAGTCCATTCATACAAGGCCAGTTCCCAGCATGACATGTTGTATGTCATTTAGATTGTCTCCAGGATCAGCCTCTGTGTTGACTCATGTTTTAATCCAACAGATATGAAAGGCTATATGTAAAAGCGGAATACTATGTTTCCTTAAACCCTCGTTGTAAGACACTGGAACAAAAGCTGCCCTGATTGCTACTTAACTAAGAGAATAAAATACTAGGAATGAAATTTTTCTCCCCAAATCAACTCTGGTGGGAAGAGATAGCATTCAGAATTATAAGGGGCATGTAATAGAATATTTGGTACCTAGTAAGATGCTAGGGTGCACAAATCATGGAAATTGTGCAAGCCAGGATATCATAGTTGATCCTGATTTATTGCCTGTGATGACAAAACAAAATTATTCATGAGTAGGTGTAAGAAAACTCTTGGCATCCCTGGAAGTATGCTGAGAGTGTTGTCTCTAAGATGAGCATGAAAAAGTTGAAACGAGAGGCTATAAAATTTAGATTATCACTGATTATACAACTCCATTGTATCCACTTGCTATTAAAATGAGAAAAACTTAATTTCAAAGAATTTAATTTAACAAAAAATTATTTATATCTTTTTTGTATCAAACACTGAATTCACATGATCTCTTGTTATTCCCAAATGTATGTGACAACTCATTCTGCAGCATCACCCCTTACCCCAAGCCCTGGGGAACTCATCAGTGTTGAGCAGTTCGTGACAGCGTGGCAGAACAAAGGCTATATGGGATTTGGGACAACATTTTGATATGTAACACCCTGCTTACTCTGGGCATTAAAGCTGGGAAATAATCCCCAAGAGTCTTTTGGCCCTAGAAGGATCAAATATGCTTCCTGAAACTGTTTGCCAAATTTAAGTCAATATCAATTGCTAGGAGAAAAACGGAGACTTCTAAATGTTCATTAAGGTCACATTCCTGCAACTGCTGGCATAGTGAAACGTATTTACTAAATGTGGGCACTACCTGATGAAATTTTTAAATTGCTTCAAAGGAAAAATGCTAATTCCATTACATGGCGATAACTGAGAGAAAATTTTCATTCATGAAACCAGTAATGTATTTTTTTAATTGACTATCATATCCAAAGAACAATTATTAATTTATATTTAACTACCCTCCATTATCATACAGTTCAATGTCTCTATGTGAACATACTGAGTATAAACAAGAACATGTCACATATGTAACAAGTAGAATACTATAGTTCTTGTGCAGCCCATAAGACATAGATTTAAGGTTACCAAGATTTAGTTATATTTATACTCGAACTTGCTAATGCCTATTTCAATTATTCAATTATTATAGCATTTAACTAAGTTTAATTTTTATAGCATTTAATATAAGTATAAAAAATAATAAAATACATGGCCAGGCTCGGTGGCTCAGCCTGTAATCCCAGCACTTTGGGAGGTTGAGGCAAGTGGATTGCCTAAGCCCACTGGTTCGAGACCAACATGGGCAACTTGACGAGAACTGGTCTCTACAATAAATCAAAAAAATTAGCCAGGTGTGGTAACGCATGCGTGTAGTTCCATCTACTTGGAAGGCTGAGGTGGAAGGATTGCCAGAGCCCAGCAAGTCGACGCTGGGGTGGCCATGAGTGTGCCACTGCACTCCAGCCTGGGTGACAGAGTGAGACTTCACCTCAAAAAATATACATATATATGGAGGACAACAAGTTTTTTTATATAAAATGTTTTGTATATAGTCAGTAAATAGATTTAAAAAATTCTAATAAATGAGAATAAGTTAACTACAAATATTTTCAAATGAAAAGTTTTAAGGCTTTTCACAATTTGTTCCATAAATAAGTTAAGTATTCATTTGTTTAGTTAGTATAACTATAAATCATAGATTTTGTTTTTAGCAATTATGGGTGTTATAAAAAAAATAAGAGTAGAAGCCTCTCAAGCAAACTATATTCTAAGTAAAGGTTGCAATCTCACACAACTGGGCTGGTTAAGAAATGAGAGCTTGTATATATTTTCATTCAAAACAAAAAGTAATGTATTCTTACATTCATAGTCTCTCTCTCTCTCTTTTTTTTTCTTTTTGCCTGTCATAGACTATAAGCTAAAAAGAGATCATTTTGACAGTATTAGAACATTTAGAAAAGACTTAAAAACTCTTATTCTTTTGTAGCTGAGTTTTCCTAAATGTAAAAGCTGCCTGAATTCAAAAAGTGTATATTTTTCCTATCCCCCTGCTTCCCTGCTTCTCCTCTCATAGCACGGCCTTGCCTGACTGGCTACTCTTATCTAGTAAGCCTTTGCTGGTGCTCAAGAAGAAACAGACGGCAAGCCAGACTACCTAATAATTAGGTGGGCCAAGGCCAACAGGAGTGTGTCTGAAAGCTTGAAGTGGGCATTGCCCACCTCCTTCCATCTGTGAATACAAGGACATTGGACTGTTATAGACCAGAGCTCTGGGAATAAAAGATTGCTACAATTATGTTTTTCCTTCCATCCAAATTTTGCAAATGTCTGTCCCTTTCTCTAAAAAAACTGTAGAAGAACATATTGTAAATTCCAAAATGTTGTCTAAAATGTCAACATGACCAGGAGACTTTGTGTCATATCATTGGTCACATATTAAAAATTGTTAATGTAAATTTTGAGTCATCCTAAAACTGTATGTAGTCTTCAAACTCAGGGTGAGTAAAGGGCTATGAATTTTGGGTATAAATACCGGAATCAATTTATGTTGCTTTTTTGAAGGTTTTTTGGCAATGATGCCGACCTGTCTCCCTATAATCTGGTTATAGAAGTTAAGCATTCCCTTTTCTCCCTGTCTCTGCCTTGCATATTTTAATTGGCTATGAGGGATAGCAGTCAATTTGTTGGATCAAGCCATAACAGAAACACTCATGTCATGTAGAAAAACCTCTGTACAATTTTTATGTTAAGACTTGTGAAACCATGTTTTATCAGAAGGTTTGAAGTTTTTTGTCTGTTGCTGCTGTATATTTTATAAATTAATATAAATATAAAATAAGAAGCTATTGCTAGTCTATATGAACAACATGTCTTTATATTAAAAACATTGGTTTTCTTATTTTTAAACTGAAAGCATAGAACGAAAGAACATGGAAATGTTTAGACTCATTGTTTAAACTATAGACATTTTTAGCTAAGCAAGTAATGAATGATATTTTGGGGTTATTTTTTTCAGTATGTATAAGTTTGTTTTGAAAAAGACAATTTATAGATGACACATTATGTAGGGCTAAACATACAGAAACAATGCTTACTAAAAAAAAT
>CAUYQG010263319.1:0-17868 GCA_963574415.1 Tarsius wallacei
CACATGTTCTCACTCATATAGTAGACCTTGATCATCCAACGTATTACCACAAGAAAATGACTGACAGTGGTGGGAAACTATGGGGGGGAGGGGTAGGGTGATGGGATTAATGGTAGTAAATATCTGTCTGGGGACAAGGAGACACTTCTTATCAACAAGCGTGACTGAACGAGGCATATTTGTACACCTAACCCTTAACTGTACCCCACAATATCATAATAAAAATATTGAATAAAAAAAAACAAAAACTTAAGCTGCCTTCCTTGGTCTTTGGTGATCAGGCAAAGGCCAGATAAGCATATTGCTGGGATGCCATAGACAGAATTCATGATCACTTCTGATTGGGAGTTGGGCTGGAACCAGATGATCTTGAGGACTTCTCTAGCCTTGGTATTTTTTGTAGCTTTCTTCCCAAATAATAGGTTATATATAATGGAGTGTAGAAAAAAATGATGATCAAGACGCATGCTTGCCTCTGTGGAGCACACATTTTAATTGGAGGAGCAAGATACATTTCAGAAGTTTAAGAGATGTGCGTTAGGATGAAGCCAGTAAAAGAATGTCATAGTACCAATTGTGATTGATTGCTAAGTAAATGGTAGAACTGAATAACTTTAAAAACCTCATATTTTATAAAGCACCACTCTCAAAGAACCTGGGCACCATGGTGATGGGGAAAGTACATTTCTGTGTTTAAGGCTATTAGAGTGATCACTTATGATAAGTGTCAGGGGCTTAAACGTTTTTAACAATAATTGCTAAAGCTTATTAAATAAACTTTCTAGTGGGCAGAAGACATGAAGATATAAAATCCAGATTAGAACAAAGGTGGCTGAAGATAGTAATAGAATAGATTTTCTTTATCAACTTTATGAATCTTATTCCACATTGGATATGGGAATACCAGGGCTAGGACAAGAATAAAACTAGTGTTTGATGAAATTGGATCATCTTCTTAGAGACTAATGTTTCTATTCATGATTAAAAAACTGACTTGCATCTTTATATTTTTTAAATGAATGGAGTCAGATTTAATAACTTAATGGAATCTAATTTGTGACACTTTAGATGGACTCATCAGGACAATTTCCAGGTAAGATGACCATTAGTAAACTGGAAAGACTGTACTTACCACACATTCAGTTAGTCAGAATTCTTGATACCTTCGGTTAGATATTATATGTGGTTTGTTAGTGGAGATGGGAAGAGGGAGTGTGAGAGTTACGCTAATAACATCAGCTCTTTGTTGACACGAACCCTAGAGAAGTAAAGCCCAAAGAACCAGAACTCTGCCATGTTCCTCCCTTGGCAGCCAATCTGTGACAGGTGTAACTCTTCAGTGGAATGGAGCCTCTGCAGAGAGTAGCCTGAGGATACCTGCTCACCAGGACAGCTTCTGACTATCATTTGTCTTCCTCTCTTTTTTTTAGATTAGAAAATATAGTTTATTTAGAAAGTACATTAGAGAAAGAGAGAAAGAAAGAAGAGATTCACCTCCCCAAGGTAGGGAAGAGGGCCAAAGCTTAAGAAAACATGACCTGGCCATAGCTTTTTTTTTTTAAGTTGGAGTCTCACTCTGTCGCCCAGACTGGAGTGCAGTGGCCGCTTCCGGCCACCGCAGCCTCGACCTGCTGGGCTCCGGCGATCCTTCTGCCTCAGCTTTCCAAGTGGCTGGAACTATAGGCGTGCACTACCACACCCGGCTAATTTTTTATTTATTGTAGAGATGAGGTCTCGCCAAGTTGCCCAAGCAGGTCTCAAAGAGCACATGGCCAAACCATAGCTTAGCAAGGCAATGGCGGTGGTGGTCTGGCAGTGGCCTGCATTCCTTTCTTGATATACCTGTTGGGAATGTCTGTGCTTCTTATTATATTATAAATATCCACTAGGGAACACTATCAATCAAAGTCTTCTTACGTTATTCCCAAATACCAACTAACACTGAAAATATTGGATGTCTCTTTCCTCCTCAGTTAAATGTAGAGGATAGATGAACTCACTGGTAAAAACTCCTTACATCTAAAGTTCTATACAGTAGCTTTATACAATTAGTTTAGACATAAACAAATATTGAAATTATTTTGTCCAGATGTTGTTGAAAGTATTTAATGGCATGATAAAGATGTTCATACTATGTTGTTAAAATTTAAAAATAGGCTGGGCACAGTGGCTATGCCTATAATCTCAGCACTTTGGGAGGCTAAGGCAGGAGAATTACTTGAACCCAGGAGTTCAAGACCAGCCTGGGCAACATAGCAAGAACTTGTCTCTTAAAAAAAAAATTAGTCGATGTAGTGGTGTGTGCCTGTAGACCCAGCTACTCAGGAGGCTGAGATGGTAGGATCACTTGAACCCAGGAGGTTGAGGCTGTAGAGAGCTGTGATTGTGCCAGTGCACTCCAGTCGGGGCCACAGAGTGAGACTCCAACTCAAATAAATTAATAAATTAAATAAAAATTAAAAAGTTTAAAAATAGTTTGATCCCATGCATATATATGTGTGTTCCCATACATACATATATAAATTAGATATAGTACTCTATTGATTGGTTATTTTTTATTATCCCTGTGTAGTAAAAGTGTGAGTGATTTTTATTTTTCTCTTCTTGCTCTTTCATAATTTCTACCTACCAGTTGAATTACTTTTGTAATAGGAAATGAAAATCTGGTAAAATAAGTGCCTTAGCTTGTAAATTGTTCTGATCCAGCATTCTCTGAAAGCTAACATGCTGAAGGAAGATCCCACGAGAGACCTGAAGCAGCTTCTCCAGGAGCTGAGAAGCGTGATCAACGAGGAGCCTGCCGTGCCCCTAAGCAAGACGGAGGACAGTGGGAGAACGCCGTCTCTAGGAGCCTTGTGTGTGGCAGTGTGAGTGTGCGTGCCAAGGGGAAAATTCATCCTACTGGTGGTTTGTCGTTATGTCCCCCATGTGTTGCTGTCTGGAAGGGTGAGGTTTAAACAACAAAGAGTGTCTGAAGTCACTAGGGACGACCAGATGAAAATGGAGGAATTCAGCAAAAGCAAAACAACTTGACATCAAGAGAAAGCAATACAGTCCTTCTAGTTCGAAAGTCAGGGTCAGTGCAAGGTGTCACCCAAAGTTAGATTTGTATGCTAATGTAAATTTCCCAACAGATTTTGCAACCATAATCATATTTGAATATCATAACCACCATTTGAGACAAGGCAGAGTGCAAAAAAATACAAGTAAATAATTAATAATAACGGTAAAATACTAGTAACAGCCCAGTTACCTAGCATAATTGCATTATCTGAAGCATGTAATGTCATAAATATTCCACTGGTCCCTCCATCAAAGAATATTTTCATTGTCAGAGCATTTTCATCTTTGTCATAACTATAATTTGCCTTTGAAGCCAGGGCAATATTATTAGGCCCCTTGGACAGATGAGTAAACTCAGGCATAGGTTGATGTGCTTTCTCCTATGAAGCAAAGAGGCAAAGCCAGAAGTAAAAGTTAGGGATCCTGGATCCAGCCTAACCATTCCAAGGGATCTCCATGGCTCTCCTGATCAGGTTTCAGCACTCCAGTCACTAATGATGAACTTGAACTGTAGTAGACTGTATGGAGCATGAGTATGTTTGGTCCCTACTTTAGAGAGGTTATGTTAATTTGTTGTAATCCTATAAGTGACCTCGTAACTAAAGCCTAAAGCTTTTAAGAGTTACCGGAGGAAAGCATTTCTCAGATGATGTACTCCAGAGCCCTTTGCAACATTTACTTAGGGGCCTACAATCTACAGCTGTGGTTTAAAGAAAACTAATATATGTAAGCAATTGATTATTTTAAAAAGACATCATATCTAGACATTGTTCTTTGTATAACTGAGAGTTATATTTGTCTATACAGAGATGATAGAGTAAGAGATTGCATTACTGAAGCAAGTCTGAGGTCAGAGATATGCCATAGGTAAGAAGAATCTGAGGTTCTGAATCACATTAGTTGTCCAAGAATTATGTGTGAGACCTGGTAATTTTGGAAGTCAGTTTGGACAGTTTGCATGGCACTTAATGGCATATTGGGTTCATTGTTTAATTGGCTCTAATAAGGACTTCAGTGAAATGTACTAAAGTAATTTACTTTCTAGAAATCAACTTAATAGGTATTTCCTTATTTTAAGTCTTGCTGATGTTTACCCATATGAAGCTATCTATATGGTATGCCATACCAAAAATGAAAGACTTTCCCTACAATTAACACATATTTAAAATGACTTATGTAACTTTTGAGAAAAGGGTGGTCCAGAAGAAAATTATAAAAGCCTCAATTTAGGATAATAAGCACCTATTGAAAACAATCCTGCCAGGCTCAGTAGTTCACACCTGTAATTCCAGCACTTTGGGAGATGAAGGTGAGAGGATTGCCTGAGCCCAGGGGTTCAAGACCAGCCTGGGCAACTTGGTGAGACCTCGTCTCTACAATAAATAAATAAAAAAATTAGTTGGGCATGGTTGCGCATGCCTGTGGTTCCAGCTACTTGGAAGGCTGAGGCAGAAGGATCGCCTGAGCCCAACAGGTCTAAGTTGTGGTGGCCGTGAGCATGTCACTGCACTGCAGCCTGGGTGACAGAGTGAGACTTTTACTCAAACAAAAAAAAAAAAAAAAAAAGAGAGAGAGAGAGAGAAAACAATCCTATTTTCAACAATCATTGAATAGCTGGATTTTTAAATGAAATCATAAAAAGAGAATAAAGAAATGAAATTCATAACCCCAAATAAGACCCTAATCAAAGATAACTTCCAGACTTTACCTATAACAGAAAAAAGACTACTATGAGTTTATTACTCATATAAGATGCTATGGCCACTGCTTGAAAGTCTTCTGTAGCTCCTGGCTGCTGCATTAAGGGCACGGGCCCTCAGTCGACCTTGCAGACCCTCCCTAACATCATCATTATGCTTCTACTTCTGTGTCATGCTTTAATTAAATCAAACTACTCCCGAAGCCCAGAGGTCATTTCTCTTTGTCTTCAAGCTTTTCTCCTTACTGTATCTCCCACATGGAACAGCCAGTGCTCTGGTCTCATTCTTTTAAATCTGTATCTATCTAAAAGTAACATTCAGAGGAATAATTTTGGTTTGGTTTATCATGAAGTCGATGTTTATGATTTATCTATCTAGCTGGCATATGATATAATTTCCCCCTATGTAAGAATACATTCTTTTTCTCACAAACCTTTGTTACACTGGTAGGAAAGTTAACACCATATCTTCTTTAACATCTCCCATCCCTCTGCCAACAGAAGCAACAACTCCCTAAGGGAATCCACCGAAGGCAGCAAGTCCAGTGAGACTCTTGGTCGGTGAGAAATCACACCAGCCCCAGCGCTCAGAATACCCCATTTACTACTGCTTGTTCATTCACTCACACGCTTGTTAACCATCCACACTGTGCCCCACATGATGCTAGGCCCCTGGAATACAGCAGGCAGGACAGATTCTGGCCCTGTCTTCATGAGGCTTACAGTTGTAAGGTCTGCTTATTGACTGAATGCCTGGAAAAAACTCTATTTTCGCCATCCATATAAATAGAGATAACTGTGCTCTTTTGATATCTTAAGAATGTGAAGGTGAGTTCTACTGTTAAAATCTAGTTAGGGTAGGGACTTACTGCTTCAGCACCAAGCATAATGCCGACCACCTAGTAGCCATTCAGTAGATATTTGTTTCTTGAATGAATTAAGGCAGTATTGTAAATATTTTCTTACTATCTCTGCTACTTGATCAAAATACAGTGAACTTTTCTAAATAAAAGTATTATCTTTTCTAAATAAATATAGTCATTTCTCAATATCTATGGAGGATTGGTTCCAGGTATCCATGGAGGATTGGTTTCAGGATACCACAGTCCACAGATGTTCAAGTCCTTTATATAAAAAGTGGCATATAGGGGTAACCCCTTCAGGTCCCCTCCCACTGTAGGAGCTTTTCTGTCCTCTCAAATTCTGCTTTCTAAAAAAAAAAAAAAAGTGGCATATAGTATTTGCATGTAAACTGTGCACATCTTCCCGTATACTTTAAATCATCCTTAGATTATTTATAATATTTGATTCTATGTGAATGCAATGTAAATAGTTGTTATATTGTATAGTTTAGGAAATCATGACAAGAAAAAAAAGTCTATACGTACTCAGTACAGATGCAACAATCCTTTCTTCCCCAAATATTTTTAATTCACAGTTGGTTGAATCCATTCACTGTAGTACCCATGGATACAGAGAGCCAATTATATACCTTTCTCTTAGTCTACAAGAAATATTTTGATTTCTTCTGACTTGGTCATTGATAGGTGCACTACATTGTATCTATTAATAGTTACAACTATCTACTGCATATTTTTATTCTTACTCTTTTCTGGTGGCTTTAGACTTAACCTCATTTAGTTTAATCTAATCTATGAGGTAGGCATTATATTCACATATGTAGGTTAGGAATGAAGACTCAGATTTCTTAAGTACCTTGACAAGGTCTTACAGCTTGTAAACAGTGGAGGCCAGATTTGAACTCAGGGCTAACTGGCTCCAGAGTTCATGCTTGTGACCACGACTGTGTGCTGCTTCTGGGTTCTCAAACCGAGCTACTAGGGAAGAATTTCAATTCTGAGCATGGGGCAAAGAGGAGCTACTTCCCTGAGATCACTAGACCCCTGCAGTGGAGTTCTCCATGACTAGAAAAGTCTGCTGTAATATTAATGTACATTATTATGTAAAGTCATGTAATGTACTTTATTATGAAAAATAACTATGTTCTCAAAATAATCATTGAGAAGGCATTGCTTTCCAATTGAATGACTGGCTTAATTAAAGGGTCTGGATTTTCATATCTGGGTATGCATTTAATCTGTTGTGACATCAGCTATCACAAAGTGCCTGGGAAACTCCACTGTGCACTTGTGAGAGACTGAGAGTTAAAATACAAATGGCATCTTAATATCATAATGAATATTATGAATATCATAATATCATAAGTTTTGAGCTCAAAGCCCCCTGAAAGGGAATCACCTTGAGAACTGCTGCTGTAATATTCTCATACTGGTACCCAACTCTCAGAGAACAATGTAGTTCATCTTAACTTGTTGATTTAATTAAATCTTATAGTTTGGATACTAATATACTAATGCTAAGAAAGAGGGGTTTTGTTTGTTTTTGTTTTTGTTTTTCCAGAGACAGGGTCTTACTTGTTGCCCAGGTTGGAGTGCAGTGGTACGTTCATAGCTCACTGCAGCCTTGAACTCCTGGGCTCAAATGATCCTCTCACCTTGGCTTTCTGAGTAGCTGGGACTTCAGGCACGTGCCATTACTCCTGGCTAGTTGCTTTTATTTTTTGTAGAGACAAGTTCTCATTGTGTTGCCCAGACTGGTCTCAAAACAATCCTTCCACATGGGCCTCCCAATGCACTGGAATTGTAGGTGTGAGCCACCATGCCTGGACAAAAAGAGTTTTGTGTTGTTAAATGAATCAATACAATTGCATCTCTTAGAATCCATGAGAAGGTAGTAATGGATTTTATAGCTATTATTACACAAAAAGAATTTCCTAATCAAGATATCTTATATTTTCATTCCACACATTGTTCACAGGTACTGAACACACAAAGGTAATGCAGCCTTGTATCTCCCTCTTAGAGTACCTTAGGATGTCTGCAGTTTAGGGTTGTCATTACCATCAGTTGTTTAGTGTGAAGCCATCACACTTGCTATGATAGCTGCCTCTCACCATATACCTAGTACTGTGTGTGTGAGGAAGAATGCTTGCCTCACCATTCCTGTGCTTCCAGAGAGCCAGTCACATTACATGCAGGAGACCTGGATGACCCGTCTGGCTGCTTCACATTCCCAACTGCAGGTGAGTTTTCAACAAAAGCACAGAAATGGGGCCTGCCTCTAACTCTGCAGTGGCTCCCATTCCCATGAGAGTAAAAGTCCAGGTCATCACAGACCCCTCTCAGCCCCCACTCTCTGCTCTCAATTCCCACTACTCCCTTCACTCATTTTGCCTTGTCCACCCTCTCTTTGCTCCTTGAACTAGCCAGGCAGCTTCCATGTTAGGGCATTTATACCCACTCTTTCCTCCATGTTGCTAACCCCTCACCCCTTTAAAGCCTTGCCCAGCCACTTTCCCAGTGAGACTTAACTCTTATCGCCCCATTTAAACATCACAGTCCTCCCACCCTTGAGTGTCCTCACTTTCTTTACTTCATAAGTTACACATACCATCTTCTGACATACTGGGTAACTTCCTAATCTGTGTTGTTTGTGGTGTGTCTCTCCACAAGGGCAGGTGTCTTTAACTGTCTAGTTCCCTGATGTATCCCAGGTGCAGAGAGCCTTCCTGGCACATAGCAGGTGCTCAATCAATATTGAATAGATGAAAAGGAGGAGAATCAAAACAGGTGGCTCTATATATAATCTCCAAGAGATTGTAGACAAGATGTTCTCTGTAAAAACAAGCCCCAGAAAGAAGAAATTGAAAGACAGCAAAATCTGTTGAGAAGCAAACTGGCATAACTCAGACTAGAAATGGAAGAGAAAAATAAAAACATTACAGGAAAAGCCTTAAAATAATAATAATAAAAGAAATAGGCATGACTAAACTCATGACCATAAAGAAAATTACACAAAAGGAATTTGTTAAAATAAGAAGATTAAAAAAAATTATAGAGACTATGTTAGATTTGGAGGCAAAAGCAAAAACCAACAGGCACATAACCGGTTTTCCTATGGAAGAGAACAAAATAAACAAGAAAGAATGAAACTGTGGAAATGATGATTTTTGTTTTTCTAAAATTGTGTTTCATCATTTTTGAAGAACATTTTTGCTGAGTATAGAATTCTACATTGACATTTTTTTTTCCTTCACTTAGAAGATATCATTCTATTGTTTTCTGACTCTCATTGCTTCCACTTAAGAAGTCAACTTTAATTGTTCATCTAAATATAATCTGCCCTTGTTTTCCCCTTCTGGCAGGTTTATGATTTTTATTTGTTTGTTTGTTTTAACAGTTTGTATTGATATGTGCAGATATGGTTTTTTTTAAACATAAGAAGAACCCATTTGAAGTTTGAAGTCATGCCATTGAATCTGTGGGAGTCTGTGCCTGATAATGCTGTTATCTGGCCCCTGTAGATCTGTCTGCTATTTATATTTTTATTCTGTTGGTTTTCTGACATATCATTTTGTCTCCTTATGTACTTGTTATTTTTATTATATGACACGTTACATACGGAAAATTGTACGGATGATGAGAGGCTTAGAATGAAGTTAGCGTCCTCTAGAGAGCATTCACGCTTGCTTTTGGTAGACAGTTAAGGACACCAGCAATCCTAGATGAAATGAATCACATCAAGAATGAAGAGAATTGGAAGCTAGACCTCAGGATCTCAAGGGCAGGTCTGGTCCTAAGGCACAGATAGCCCTTCTGGTGCATAGCCAGCCCTTTCAGCTCCAACCTCAAACCTTGAGTGTTTGCCAGAATATCCTCCTCACCCCCAATCATGGAGAGCATTTTCTTCATGAAAGTCTGACTTTTCGAGAGATACAGTGTACTATTTTACATTAATTCCATCCTTTTACTTTTTGTTCTTGCAAAATCGTAGCAAATCCGTCTGTGAAAAATTCCCCTTCTCGTTCATTCGGTACTTCTCCTAAGAAGTCTCCAGTGCACTCACTCCTAACCAGCTCAGCTGAAGACTCAGTAGGTTCCACGACCCAGTATAGAACCTCCAAGCCTCTCCATTCATCTGATTCTGTTAAAGGTGAGAATGATCTGATTCACTGATGGGATTGGTTTGCTGCTTGCTCTGCTGAATTGTAAGTTATTTTTACCTAAGAATTAATATGATTTTGCATAGTGTTCTTAGATGCGAGCCCTGGTTGATTCTGTGTAACATAAGCAGATCTTATGTAAATAGAATAGCTCTTGTGTACACACATGCAAGCCTTAGTAATGTACACAGATATTGTGTGTAAATATTATCTCTATTTTTCTGTGCTGTGAATAATGAACGTTTCTCCCTCAATTTTGTTATAAGATTTTGGGTCTTTTAAATACTGTGAGTTGCTTTTCCTTCTTATTTATATTCTTAAAAATCATGGCCCTCCTTTAAGCTCTGCCTGTGTAAGTGCAGGTTTCTATCATAAAAATCTTTCAAAATGTTCTCATTTTTAAGATGTTAAGTTAGCTTGTTATTTGATGAGATTTATGGGGGGAAATGGTTTGATTTAGAATAAGTGCCTGGTAAATAAGTGGGTGTTAATATTATGTGCTGAGTGAACTTGAAGTGTTTCTTATCATGTATGATGACGATGACCAAACAGCTCCAGTGTTCTGTGATATGGTTCCCTTCTACAAGTGATAAACCAGGCAAAGTTGCATCATTGCCAAGTCAGTTCTTAGTCTTTTGAAATTCTGTCTTACACATTTCAAAATCCTAAGTTTTGAAATTTAGCTAATCACATATATTAGTATTTTTTTTACTTTCTTTTTTCTACACTTGTGTCCTCTTTTATCTCTTATGTTTTTAAGGCATTTATTTGGTATTTTAAAAATCATATTTCATATAATTTGAAAATATGTTTCAAATTACTCACCTGTTCTGTGGTGGGTAGGTCTATGCAAACCTGCCCCTAAAGTCCAAGGAAGCTAGGAGGCTGAAGAAAGAAGCTGACAAATTCAGTATCTCAGAGAAAAACTAAACAAAACAAAACAAAAAGCATGGAATAGGGGCTTATAAGCAGAAGCCATGTCTGTATCTCAGGTGGTGGCAAGACAAGATGGTGGAGCCCTGCACCATTACCCCTAAATCCAGGGCTTATGTACTGAAGGGAAAAGGCATGTGTGCTTCAGTGCTTCAGAAAGGATGTGTAGGATGATTGCTTAAGGGCAAAATTTGTGGTAAGAATGGTAACATTAAGATTGTTTTTCCATAAGGATAGGATTTACAGTAAGTATTTGATCTCACACAAGAAGCTGGAAACCTTAGAGGCTTTCCTGGAACTGGGGCTAATCAGAAGTCAACATGGCAGATTCGCATCCAAGGTGGAGGTGCTTTGGCTCCCACATGATCAATTAGAGTTGTGGTTATTGCAGGAGTAGAGCAATGCTGCTTGCCACCTCATTATTAATTTATGTTACATAATGGCATAGCATTTTCTTTATTCCTCCCTTATTGTCAGATACTCATCAAATGTATTTTATATTATGTTAAAAATCTCTCTCTTTAAGAAACTGTTTAACAAAAATAATTGCTAGATAACTGCCTTTAATGCTAATATCTGTGTTTTGATAGGAAAATAAGCCATCAAAAAATATTCTCAAGGTTATACAGCTAGTCAGGGGTTAAGATCAAAATGTAAATCTTTAGATTGCCAGTCAAGTACTGTTAGAGGTTGGCAAAATTTCGCATACTTGTTAGAGAAGTGCTTGCAAGCACCTAGACCCTGTTGAGTTGACTGCCACATGTGTTCTGGGTTCACTGTGGCTGGCTTGGCAGTCATATTCCCCTCTGCCACTCAGTTCACAGCAACTAACCGGACACTGGCCTCACACACATTAAAAGGTGTAGTTTCTGCATTACATCTTACTCCCTCAGATTCTAACTTCATAGACCCACTCAGGTTTGGTATGAAAAGCAGTCATGTGTAATGCAGAATTTATCATTACACTTGAAGCATCTTCTCAGCCATCCTATTTAACACTATGCGATGCCCGTGGAGTGCCACACAAAACTCAGGGATTCTTTGGCTCATCCCTAAAATAAATTTTAGAGTGGCCATAAAAGTTTTAAAACAGAATTTATTAGTGAGAAGAAGAGAAGGAAAAAGGAAGATTCATGGCAGAAAACTTGCATGGGCAAGTTCCTAAAAAAAAACCCAAAACTGTTTTTGCCCTCAACTACAAGGGAGCTACCCGGTTATTGATATGCAAATGAGGGTGGAACCCAGGTAACTGGCTACCCTCTCTGGCTTTGATGGAATGGGGGTGGGGGGGTTGTCTTATGATCATTTCTATGGTTTTGATCAGCTAAGGGGTGGTGAGGTTGAGCCTTTTACCTTCAACAGGGAAGATGTTTAGTGATTATGAACTGAAAGTTTGGGTTGTTCTATTCTTACATCTGATGGGATTTTGTTTTGACTTGCTGAGGGGATGGGGTAGGCTGCCAACTTGGCCTGCAGTGATATGTAATTTTAAAATGTCTGGATGCCTCCTAAAACCTACCTATGGGAAATTTACCTATGTCTAACCTCTGCTAGCTACCCTGACTTGTATGTAGTTAAATAATAGTAAATCAGATTGATTTGAAATAAAATCAAGCTAGTATTGCAACATTTAGATAAAACTCATTTTGTTCTGTATTTTAAAATACAGGAAAACTTTAAAATAGTTTTTTAAAGTTTCCTTTAAGTGTTACAGCTCTTTTAGTATTTATCATAAAAAACAAGTTTTCCTTATTTTAAAGGAAAAGTTGTTCAGCCTCTAATATTGAGTAGACTTTTAATATCACATCTAAGCAATTCTCTAATAGATTCACAGTCTCCGCCAATAGAAACAGGAAAAACATGCAGGAAGCTTCAGAACAGACTGGAAAGCTTGCAAACTCTGGTAGAAGATTTACAGCTGAAGAACCAAGGTACAGTGTACATTTTTGGAGAGGTCTTCCTTGCTTATAAGAATGTTCACCTTCCGGTCAGGTTAAGCCTCTGTCTATAGACCCACTGAAAGGGTATTGAATTAGCAATTCAGAAACTGAAGTCCAAATACCAGGTTCTCACCCATGACTAACCCCTGCATAATCACATGACTGTGGGCGGGTCTCCCTAGCCCTGCTCCACTCCTTTATCTAGTAGGGATGACAGTCCTGCTGGCCAGCCCTCAGGAGAACATGTGTTAAGTAGTTTTTCACATGGGACTTTCCAATACATTGTCTGTAGACAAGCATGTGTATAATACTAGCCAAGATGATATTACTGTTAGTAGCAAGAAAGCAAGTCATGATGTTTATCCTTACACAGGATTTAAATTAGCATAGCACAGTAGAAGACTATGCCACCCAATGTGTCACAAAATAAATTCACTTCTACGAGTACTAAAGCCATTTGAATAAGAAACTACTATAATCTGCATATGACAGGTAGCTTTTGGGGCATAGTTCTAGGTACCATGGATACTAGGATCTAGATGTTTCATGTTTTTCTGAAATAACTTTATGCGCCCAGGAGCCTTTGTCAGGGGAAGTTAATTTTTAAGTATGTCTGTTATTCTTATTTCATCTTTCCATCCCTAGAGAATGCAAATTATTGGATGAGATGAAGGAAAAGAAATATTTTTCTAAGAACAAATCCTTATAAAATACATTTTGGCCATCGCTTTGTTAAACTCTGGTGTGTCCACATGGCTCTTTGAGCTATGGTCACCACATTTCCTAGCTTTGACCTCCTCTCCTACCTTGGGAAGGTGAATCTCCTCTCTCTCTTTCTTTCTCTAATTTACTTTCTAAAAAAAGTATATTTTCCAATCTCAAATAATTAAATAAATAAATTTAACCTTATGAGTAATAATAGTTGCTATTGGCATCTACTGTGTATGTTCTAACCACATGCCAGGCCCTGTACTCAGAGCTCCTCTCACATGTTCTTCATCTGATTCTCACAGTCTTGGGAAATGGGTACTGTTACTACATCATTTGAAAATAAAGAAACTGAAGACCAGAGCACAGTTGATTAATTCTAAGGCACACAGAGAAGGGTAGAGTTGGGCCTTGGTCCCTGCAACTTCTAACACCAAAATCCACATTTTTTTTTTGAATACACTAAGGTCATAGCAAATTATTGTTAAAGAAAATCCCAAATCTCTTGTGATAATCCCAGACTCCTTTGTATATAAACATTGGGGAAAACATTTGGCTTCAAGCTGTGAGTTTTTTTTTTTTAAAGGAAGATGAATTATTTTATTGGCCCTATTTTTGTTCATACATTGACCTATATTTCTGAGTTTATTTCACTTATGGTACCATATAATAATCCACATGGGAGAACTGTATTTGTTTAAAAAATAAAGTGACCTTTTTATTGGATGCAGTTCTGGACAGCATGTTCTGAAATTCTAGAAATTCTGAAACAGATATTTTTGGAAAGTGAAAGAGTGAACTGAGGCAAGGTGGGCTGGTGCCATGGGAATAATGCAAAGAATTGCAAAGGAGAAAGAAGTAAAGTTTTGTATCCACTTTCCACAGACAGAAAGGGGCCAACACTCATAGGCAACCATAGCCTCGAAAGCCAGGGAGCTGAGTATATTTACAGCTCTTGAAGGGGAGTTTGGGCTAGGAAGAATGTCCAGAGTGGCATTCTTTGATGTAGAGAACAGAAGTCACATAAGTCTTGCATCTTGACATCACCAGGCACCACAGGTGGTGGGCTGGAGGTGAGTAAACTGAAGGCTGAATACATCATTACCAGAAGGATAGATGCCTAGAAGAAGAAGAATTAGGACAGGACATGCTTAAGGGGCTTAGAATAATTACCAGGTCATAACCTCAGGAGAGCCGGTTTTGTTTCTTGCTAATGTTTAAAGAGTAAAAGAATAGGCTGGTCAGCAAAACTGCTCTGCAGAGCATGACAGAGCCAGGGCTGAGGCAAAATGGCTGCACTATTGCAAGAATCATTTTATCAAGTTTCTCTATTCAACGTTTCTAGGTTTCCTACCTTTCATTCCCTCCTTTTTTCCAAAAATACTCTAATTTGCAACTAGGGATGGGGCGAAGGTCAGACTTCTGTGACTGCTTCCTGCTGGATAGGGGCATAGAGATATCCTTACCTACCTGAAAAGCAGGAGGGTTAGAATTTGGGGCAGGAACTTCCATGACTTATTTAACACATATAAAGCATCAAGCAAATGCACAAACGATTATGAGTAGACATATAATGATACAAAGGGCAATGGCACCTGAGACAATGCTAATTGAAAGTGATCCTTTAAAGCAAATGTGTATTCAGCTATACTTTCTAGTTGATGGACATAGATAGAAATGTTGGATTGTAAGTCTTCAGTGGTAGTACAGCAGATGCTACCCACCACACCACAGCAGCCTCCTGGCTTTGCCAACAAGAAATTTAAAGCCAAGCGATTGGCCATGATGTATTGCTTACTTTCTCCCTCTAACTGATTAAGTAGGTCTAATGCTCAAGAGGTACATTCAGCTAGGTAGTAGTCATGACATCAGGGCTTCTAAATCAGGGAAAATATAATTATAAATGGCAACTCCTGCTACCTGAGGACCCACTATGGGGGTCCACCCAATTTCTACAATGGCACTCACAAAGTCTTGTGACCAGAGTTGCGTGTCTCCATAGTTAGTGGTAATATCTCTGCGGGTTCTGTGGTGGTGTTTAATTTTAAGTCCCAGGTGTAATAATCCTCCTAGCAACCCTGCTCCCTCATAGGGAAGCCAGTTGGTTGCTATGAGCTTGCCACCATAGTAAGCCAGGATGATAGTACCATTGAGGAAGTAAACAGCTTGATTGAACTTTGGGGAGGAATATATTCCTAGGGAGGCCATACTATTAGTTCTGAGTGTAAATTGGTTTTCTGCCACTGCTGGAGCACAGAGGTTTGCTACCTTGACATGCAGAGAAGTAAGTAATATTAAGCTCTCATGTCTAGCATAAGTACTAACTTTGAAATGCCAGGGGTTCTTTCGGGGGCCCGGTTGGACCCAGTTTATAGGTAGAAGGATAGAATATAATGTTACCCATATTTCCCGGAATGCCGCTACATTTGGGTGTAGAAATCATCTGAATCTCAGTGAAAGCCTAGTTAGGGCCCGGGGAGTAAAGGGTCACTCTGGCGTGTAGGAATTGCAGTAGTGTTTATAATATAAGTTGGGGCTTTGGGCCTAAAGAGGGTTGTCAAAAATTAGCCTCTCATCTTCAAGTTCAAGTTTTTGGTTTAATGTTACCAAGACCAGGAAGATTGCCATGCTGGTGAAATTCATGTTGGACAGAAGTAGACACTGTTAAGTTCAGCTGGATAGTTCCAAGTTCCCAGCTCCATAGTTTATGTGTTTCACTCTGCTTTATAAGGAATCTAGGGATAGCACACACAGGGAGTTCAAAGTTAATGGGGAAGCAGATACCATGGATTGGGCTTTGATGAGCCTTTGCAAGTTCCTTATTTCTGACCAAGTCAAGGAGACCTGAAAGGAAGCCTTTCTTTTATATTGAATATAAGTAGTAAATTAAATGATTAATTAGATTGATCCGTGTTTCATAATCAGTATATTCTGAATTATTTAGCCTGGCCCTGTAGGTACTTTGTAATCATTTTACAGTTACACTTGGGAGCATATATTCTATTTCTTAGCCTTTTGAATAGCTGTATTATTTCCGGTCTCCACCAGTGTTCAAGAAGAACCATAAAATAAACATGGTACTTAAAGGCTCTTACTACATCAGGTCTCCCAGACATTTCACGAGTTTACCTTTTTTGAAGCGGTATTTAAGGTCACCTAGTGGTTCTGAGGTGTGCAGCCTAGTTGGTTGGTCTACTGCAGGAGCATTGACAAGTGGCGAAGGTACTGCTTTTCTGGACAAATGTATTCAGGAAGGGAGTCCCAGGATACTATGACTGCCCCAGAGGTTTCTAAATTTTCTGAACAATCATGTCTTACTGGTTCTTGCATTGGGAGAAGGGTAGTAAGGTTTAGAGCATTAGATTTTTGAATGATGAGGTTAGGATTTACCATCAAAGGAATTTGATACCTAATAAGGCGAGAGCTGATGAGAAATTTATAAGCATTGTTGTTTAAAATGCCTATAACCTGATGTGGGGAATACCTGTCTATGTGCTGACCATAGGTAAGTTTGCTAGCTTCCTGGGTAAGCAGGGCTGTTGTCTCCAGTGCCCTGAGGCAGGGTGGCCATCCCTTTGCCGTGTTGTCCATTTGCTTTGAGAGGAAAGTCACAACCTTAAGGTCTGGTCCATATTTTTGTCCTAGTAGCCCCCATGCTATTTCTCCCCTCTCTGTTGAGTAGAGTAGAACATTCTTTTGAAGACTAGGTAGGGCCAAAACTGGAGCTTGGTGAGGACCTGCTGCAAAGTACTGAAGGCAGTCCAAGCCAGAGAATGCCAGTTGAGTGGCTCATGTTCCAGACCCTGTGTCACCTTGTATAGAGGCTTGGCTATGAGGCCATAATTAGGGATCCAGATCCTAAAATAACCTGTGAGTCTCAAGAACACACAGAGCTCTTTCCTCGATTGGGGAAGTGGCAGAGAGGCAATAAGTTGCTTTCTTGGGTAGTTATGATCCTGTGTCCCAGACTGAGCTCAAAGTCTAAATAGGTGACTTGCTGTGAATTAAGCTGAGGCTTGGAGTGAAAAACCCAATAACCCTTGTTACAAAGGAAGGTGAGAAGAGTAACGGTGTCCTGCTGGGATATTTCTATGGAAGAACTACATAATAATAAATCATCTTCTTATTGTATAAGGGTGCTTTGCTTAAAGTTTCTTTTTTTTTTTTTTGAGTTGGAGTCTCACTCTGTCATCCAGACTGAAATGCAATGGCACACTCCCAGCTACCGCAGCCTCAACCTGCTGGGCTCTGGGGATCCTTCTGCCTCAGCCTTCCAAGTAGCCAGAACTATAGGCGCGCACTACCACACCCAGCTAATTTTTTTGTTGTTGTTGATTTATTGTAGAGATGAGGTCTTGCCAAGTTGCCCAGGTGGGTCTTGAACCTGCGGGCTCAGGCAATCCACTCACCTCAGCCTCCCGAAGTGCTGGGATTACAGGTTGAGCCACCGAGCCTGGCAAGGATGCTATGTTTAAATGAAAGCTGAGAGAGGTCTGAGGCTA
>CAUYQG010263322.1:0-11249 GCA_963574415.1 Tarsius wallacei
GGATTGCCTGAGCCCGCAGGTTCGAGACCCGCCTGGGCAACTTGTCAAGACCTCATCTCTACAATAAATCAAAAATTAGCTGGGCGTGGTAGCAGACGCCTGTAGTTCCAGCTACTTGGAAGGCTGAGGCGGAAGGATCGCTGGAGCCCAGCAGGTCGAGGCTGCGGTGGCCGGGAGCAGCCACTGCACTCCAGTCTGGGTGACAGAGTGAGACTCCAATTCAAAAAAAGAAAGATGGTAAATATTGTTATATGTATTTTAACACACTTTTTGAAACCTTTAAAAAGTAACCACCCATTTCTATTTTCTATAGTTTTTAAAAAAATAAAGAATAAGTGTTGAATTTAGTAGGAAGTTTTTTTAGCATCTACATATAATAAGAAAAACTCCTGTTTTTCCATGATAATCCTTGTATAATCCCTTGACTTTCTAAACTACCTGAATATATTACCTTGATAAAAATATTGAGAAATTTATGGGTTTAGATAAATGTATTAGGAAACAAATGCTAACAATCAATCTTTGGGCAATATAAGGCTAAAGAAAGTAAAAGGAATATTGTAATAGAGAAACTCATGAAATAGAACATTAATATAAAACAGAAGTAACAAAAGCAAAGTTGGCTATTTATATAGGATAATAAAACTATTAAACCTCCAAACAAATTAAGAAAAACAGAAGGCATAAGTCATCGATATAAAATAAAAAGGTAGGCATAACTACAGATTCTACAGACATTAAGAAAAAAAAACAGTATCATGAATATTATAACAAAGTATTTGAAAGCTCTGCATTTACATTAGAAAATTTAGGTTGGGTGTAGTGGCTCACACCTGTACTCCCAGCACTTTGGGAGACTGAGGCAAAAGGATGGCTTGAACCCAGAAGTTCGAGACAAGCCTGGGCAACACAGTGATACTTCGTCTCTACAAAAAAAAAAAAAAAAATTGCCAGGTGTGGTAGTGTACACCTATAGTCCCAGTTACTCAGTAAGCTGAAATAAAAGGCTCAGCTGAGCCCAGGAGGTCAAGGTTGTGGTGAACCGTGATTGTGCCACGGCACTCCAGCCTGGGTGGCAGAGTAAGATCCCAACTCCAAAATATATATATATATATTATTGCATATATTATATATTATTATATATCAGAAAATTCAGTTTATCTCAGGAATATAAGTATGAGATAAACATTTTAAAATACAGATAATAATCATATTAGCAGAGTCAACAGAAAAACCCTATGATCATGTCTAAAAGAATTCCAAAAAATTCAATACCTACTCATGATTATAAAACAAAGAAAACAAACAAAAAGCCCAACAACTCTTATCAAACTCCACTTTGAAGAGAATTTCCTTAACATGATAAAGAGTTTCTATCAGAAAATTACAGTACACACTGTGTCCAGTACAGGAAATATGAATAGTAGTCCCTTTAAAATCTAGGATGAAAGTACACTAATACTTGTATTGCCAAAGACTTGACATAAATGTTCACTGAAGCTTTATCTGTAATAGTCAAATGCTCTTCAAAAGAAGAATGGATAAACAAACTTAAGTATATCCACACAAAGGAATGCAATTTGATAGTAAAAAGAAATGTGCTGCTAATATAGTTACAGAGGAAGCTTAAAAACAGCATACTGAGCAAAGACACAAAACACAAGAGTTCATGCTATAGAATTCTACTTATATGAAATTCTAGAACTGGCAAAACTAATCGATACTTACTGAAAAAATACCAGTGGACATCTGGGGCCTGAGAGAGGGAAAGGATGAATTGTAAAGCATCACAAGGAAACCTTCTGGGGTGATGGAAATGTTTTATTTATTGACTGTGGTGGTGGCTACATACATGTATAGACATGTCATAACTCACTGAACTGTACTTAAAATGGGCACAATTTAGTGTATATAATGTATGGCTCAAAATGGTTTATTGTTAAAAAAATTTGTAGTATAAGCTCCAGTCAGCAGTGTAAGACAGGATAAAGAAATAAGAATTGCAAAGGAAGAAATATATCATTATGTGCAGATGATATAACTGTCTAAAGAAAAAAAAAAACCAGAAAAAATTTACATTCAAATTATTAAATTTAATAGAGATTAGCAAAATTGCTAATTAAATTCACAAAAATCAACTTAAAAATAACAGTTAAAGGATAGCATTCAAAATTACAAAGTATTTAAGAAAAAAAATCTAACAAAATATGCAGTCCACTTGGGAAAATGATAAAGTGCTACAAAAAGACATTTTAAAAGACCACAGACATCACAGTCACGGATTTGAAGATTCAATTATCACAAAGCTGTCAATGTTTCCCGAACTGATACGTACATCTAAAGAAATTCCAGATTGATGTGGTGACATAAGAGAAAAAGGAGAAAAAAAAAAGATTCCAATAAAAATTCCCAAAGCATCTGGTTTTTGTTTTGCTTTATTGAGGGAAGAGAAATTTGGTATATTGATTCCAAAATCCCCAAAGCAGTAAACTAAACTCAAAACAAGCAGGAAAAAAAAAAAAAACCAACCCAAATTTGCCAGGCATGGTGGTGTACTCCTATAGTCCCAGCTACTTGGGGTTGAAAAGGGAAGATTGCTTGAGCCCAGGATATCAAGGCTGTGATGAGCCGTGATTGTGCCACTGCACTCCTTCAGCCAGGGCAACAGAGTGAGACCCTGACTCAAAAAGAAAAAGTAAAAAAAAAAGAAAAAAAAAGGAAGTGGACATCAATATAATAACAGGCAAACAAAAATTTAAAAACTAAATTAGTTCTTTGAAAAATCAATAAACTTGACAAACATTTAGCTACACTGACCAAGAAAAAAAGAGAGAAGCCTCTGAATTACCAAAACCTGGCCGGGCGCGATGGCTCAAGCCTGTAATCCCAGCATTTTGGGAGGTCGAGGCAGGAGAATTGTCTGAGCCCGCAGTTCGAAACCAGCCTGGGCAACATGGTGAGACCACGTCTCCACAATAAATAAAAAAACTAGCCAGGAGAGGTAGCACACGCCCGTAGTTCTAGCTACCTGGAAGGCTGAGGCAGAAAGCTCACTGGAGCCCAGCAGGTCGACGCTGGGGTGGCCATGAGCGTGTCACTGCACTCCAGCCTGGGTGATGAAGTGAGCCAACAACTCAAAAAAAAAATTACCTGAAATGAAAGATGAAATGGCAAAATTCATAGATAAAAATTACCAAAACTGATTTTAAAACATCTGAATAAACTTCTAACAAGGAAAGAAATTGAATCTGTAGTAAAATCTTCTGATTAAAAAACCCCAAAAAACAAAAACAAACTCAGGTCCACTTGTCTTACTAGCAAGTTCTACCAAAAAGTTCAAGGAGAAAGAATACCAATTTTTCATGAACTCTTCCAGAAAAGAGAAACAGAACATCTTTTAACTTACTCTGGGAGGTCAGTATTACCCTGATACCAAAGTCAGAAACAGATATTACAAGAAAAGAAAGCTACATACAAATACCCCTTATGAACATGAACAAAGATTCAAATATCCATAATAAAATATTAGCAGATGAAATCCAGTAATATATAAAATAGGTTACATACACCATGACCAAGTAGAATTTATCTCAAAAACACAAGATTGGTTTTACAACCAAATTAATATATTATATTAATAGAATAAAGGGAAAAAATTATATGAACATTTCAATAGATGCAGAAAAAGCATTTGATAAAATCTAGTGCCCATCCATGATAAAGCACTCAATAAACTAAAAATAGAAGGGAACCTCACTAGTGTCTATGGAAACCTACAGCTGAAATCATATAAGATGGTGAAAGACTAAATGCTTCTGCCCAATATCAGGACAAAGACAACATTATCTGTTCTCACTTCTATTTGACCTTTTATAGGAAGTTCTAGTCAATGAAATAAGACAAGAAAAAAAAAAGCATCCAGATTAGAAAGGAATAAGTAAAACTGTCTTTATTCTCAGATAACATAATTCTATATATACAAATTCCTAAGGAATTCACACACACACAAACAAAACAAAACCTGCTAATAAATGAGTTCATCTAAGTCACAGAAAACAAGATCAATATACAAAAATGAATTCTATTTCTATGTAATATCAATAAACAATGTAAAAACGAGGTTTAAAAGATAATCCCATTCAACAATAGTATCAAAATAAAATATACAGGAGTAAATTTAACAAAAAGTATCCACTATTCACAAGTACACTAAAAACCACAAAATTCTGAGAGAAACTAAAGATCTAAATAAATGGAGACAGTCCATGTTCATAGATTGGAATCCTCAACAATAACATGGCAATTCTCCATAGATTCAATGCCATCCCTGTCAAAATCTCAGCATGGGTTTTTTGCAAAAATTTACAAGCTGATGCTAAAATTTATAAGCAAAAGCAAAAGACCCAGAGTAGTCAAAACAATCTTTAAAAAAGAACAAAACTAAACAGGCGACCCTCCCACCAAAGCCTCCTGAATAGCTAATATTTTTATTTTCTGTGGAGATGAGGTATCACTGTGTTGCCCAAACTCCTGGGCTCAAGCAATCCTCCTGCCTCAATCTCGCAAAGTGCTTAGATTATAAGCGTAAGCCACTGTGCTTGGCTAGAAAATTTTTAGAACAACAACAAAAAAATCTGAATTGATCAATGACCAATAAGCACATGAGAAGATGCTCAACATCTTAAGTCACTAAGAAAATGTGGCTGGGCATGATGGCTCATACCTGTGATCCCAGTACTTTGGGAGGCCAAGGCTAGAGAATTGTTGAGCCCAGGAGTCTGAGACCAGACTGGGCAATATAGTAAGACCTCGTCTCTGCAAAAGATTAAAAAAAAAAATTAGCTGAGTGTGGTGGCACATGCCTGTGGTCCTAGCTACTCAGGAGGCTGAGGCAGGAGGATCATGGGAGCCCAGGAGGTCGAGGCTGTGTTGAGTTGTGACTCTGCCACTACACTTCAGTCTAGGTGACACAGTGAAACCCTAACTAAAAATAAGATAAAAATTACAACTGCAATGAGATACCACTTCGCCTTTACTAAAAAACCTATAATCAAAATGTCTGATTAATAACAAGTACTGCTACAGTAATTAAGGCATCAGAGAAAAAGAAAAATGAAGAATGAGGGAAACTTTACACATACCAGCAGGGACACTACAGATTGGTAGGGAAAAAGCAGTCTTTTAATTAAATGGTGCTTGGGAGACTGGTTATCTATATGGGGGTGGGGCGTGGGGTGGGGGGGAAAACAGTATGAGATCCCGTTTCATACTCTTTTTTTAGAAAAAGAAATCAATTGGTCTTACTTCTTTTCTCCCTACAATCTCAGTCGTACTCTTCCATGTAACCTAGCAGTTCCTTCCACAAGTAAAGTACAAAAGTGAAGTGTACTTCCCTACTCCTTAATTTTAAGTAATTCTGCTTTTGAAATCCTTCAAAAAAGTGAAAAGACTGCCCACAAAATGGGAGAAGACCTGCCACATATATTTCACAAAGGATTATATCAGGAATATATAAAATCAACATATAAAAAAAAATCAGACCAATAAAAACATGAGCAAAAGATATGAACAAACATTTCGCCTATGAAGAAACTCAAAAGCTAATAAGCATAAGACGCTGTAGTTCATGCAAATGAAGCAATGAAATTCTATTTTTACACCCACTAAATTTGTTAAATTTTTTTTTTTTTTTGAGTCAGGGTCTTATTCTGTTACCTAGGCTAGAGTGCAGTGGCATAATAATGGCTCACTGCAACCTCGACCTTCTGAGCTCAGGCAATCCTTCTGCCTCAGCCTCCTGAGTTGTTGGGGCTACAGGCACATGCCACCATGCCCAGCTTATTTTTCTGATTTTTTGTAGAGACAAAAATCTCACTATGTTGCCTAGGTTGGTCTTGAACTCCTGGGTTCAAGCAATTCTCCCACCTCAGCCTCCCAAAGTGCTGGGATTATAGGCGAGCCACCATACTCATCAATTTTAAGCACTGACAATATAAAGTACTGGCAAGTATAAGACAACAGAAGTTCTATAGTTTGTAGGCATACAAAATGTTATAATTGCTTTAGAAAAAATTGGCATCATCTTAAATTTTAAGACGACAAAACAATTCTACTTCTTGATATATACACCCTGGATAACTTGTGCACATTTATACCAAGAGACATGTATATGAATACTTATTTATTTTTTTTTTTTTTTGAGTTGGAGTCTCACTCTGTCGCCCAGACTGGAGTGCAGTGGCTGCTTCCGGCCACCGCAGCCTCGACCTGCTGGGCTCCGGAGATCCTTCCACCTCAGCTTTCCAGGTAGCTGGAACTACAAGCGCGCGCTACCACACCCAGCTAGTTTTTATTTTGATTTATTGTAGAGACGAGGTCTCGCCAATTTGCCCAGGTGGGTCTTGAACCCGCGGGCTCAGGCAATCCACTCGCCTCGTCCTCCCAAAGTGCTGGGATTACAGGCTGAGCCACCGAGCCCGGCCACATCTCTATAATTTTTTTAAAAATAATATCCAAGGTTGGTTAAGGTGCAGGAAAACAGGAATTTTCACATACTCCTGCGGAGAGTGTCATCTAGCACAGCCTTCAAAAGACAGTGCATTCTTGCAGATAGCAGCAACAGTTGTCATCAGGAAGGCCTGAGTTCCAGTTCTGGTTCTCTTATTTCTGGTTGTGTGATGTGGCCAGTTTTTTAAGTCCTTTAAGCTTCATTTCTTGTCATCTTTGACAGGGGTATGATAACACTAAATTTGCAATGTTGTTATAAAAATTGAGGTACAGAGCCTTGCACACTGTGTGAGCATTCATAAGCTTGATTTGATGATGATGGTGATGATTACTTTTTAATATTGTGATTTGCCAATACAAACAGCTTTTAATTGAAACATTAACTTCTGACCTAGAAATTCCACTTTAGGAATTCAGCCTAAGGAAATAATTAAGGACACCCACAATGATTTAACTGCCAGACTACTGCAAGATTCCAGAGTTGTAATTCTGAACATCAGCTGTGTGTGTTCAGGCCTGGAGCTGGAGCTGGAAGATATAAACTTCTGCTGTAGCAAAGCTAGGTCTTACCTGCTGTTCACAGGCCTTTCTCTGATTCCTTCTAGGTGAAATGAAGAGCTTAAAATTTTGATTATGAGAATTTGACTCTTTTAATAATTTGATGATTTTGATTAAGAGAATGATACTACCAGGAATTACAGACTTGAAATTTAGGAGAAAAACATTTTTAAAATAATCTTCAATTTGAAAGTTTTCCTCAAGTTTTAAGTTTGGGTTGTTTGTTGTTTTCCTCGTCTGCAATGAAGAAATGCTTTTTAGTTGTCAATAATTAATAACAAGATTAGCCCTAGGGTAGTATTTACTTAGTATGATTCCTTAAACCCCTATGTTAAAATATACTGGTTTGTTTGTTAAACATGCCGATTCCGGGGTTCATCCCAGGCCTGCTAAGTATGAATCCTGGGCCGGAAACCCATCTTGTTCTAAATCACCCAGAAGTTAAGGAGGCTGAAGTTCAGCTCCACTGGAAGATGAGGAGCTCTAGACCATCAGGGAGAAGAGGTTCAGCTCTTCCTAGGGGTCGGGGGGAGGATTGAAAGTCCAAGGTTGTGACCAGTCACGGAAAAGAGAAACATGGGAATAAATGACTTCTTAGGAAAAATAGAAAAATACACTTTTTATTGCACTTTTCGGCTTGCGAGGATCTGTTAGATCATTTGAAATAGTGCCATTTGTACTTGCATGTGTTTCTGCACATGGACGTTTACAGGACTCTAGCAGTGGGTCTTTCTTAAGGAGTTTCATCGGCAAAGAATGTTCGTATAAGCATTCCAATCTTCGAGGGGCACTTTCTTATAAACTCTTGTATCCCTAACAAAAATATAACAGCTGTCCAACCTAACTCTGGCAAAGGGTTTCACTTTTCCCTCTCCACTCACGCCCCTGTTCTTAAATGTATTGCCACAGATTAACGCAATTGAAAGATTGGCTTTCGAAAGGCAAATACAGTCCACTCTACGGCAACCATTCTACAGAGTAGAGGAATTCCTTCTGCGTTCTTTCTATGTTGTGAGTTGCTTCTTATTTAGGTTGTTTGAGACAGTGATATAGAGTCCAATAAATCACTTTTAGCTTTTATACCACTTTCTCAAGCGATGCAACTTGGAAAAAAAGTGAGAGCAGCATCTTAGTCATCCAGACGCCATGATTATGATGCTACTAGCAGGAGGTGGACCTTTGCTTTGGTGCCTTCCCTATATATGCCTTGGAAATCAGACCAAGATGACATTTCAAGGAAGTTGCTGATGAATGACAGAGAAGGGCATAGCAGTTCCAGCGAACCTGAAGTTTCTTAATTGACCAAAGATCTATATGCCACTTATATATGTTAAATGTATGTCTATATCTTTGTCCACACAGTAGGATATGAATGCATACTATACTATATAATTAACCTGAATTTAAGTTAAAAAGAGCTTACATTAATGAAAAACATTTACTTTAACCAAAATTTTACTTTTCTTCTCTATTCTAATATCTAAAATCTGAGTCTAACATGTAAAATCTGAAACCATACATTTTTTATTCATCTTGGTCAATCTGGCAACAGCTAGCCTCGTCCACCCCGCCCTGTCTTCTGTTTCCCTCAATCCCATACCACACACACACAAATGGCCCACATGTAAACAGGCAGAGTCCTCTGAAGCAGCTCTCAGCAACTGTATTCCCCTATTTCCCCATAGGCTATCCTATCCCGCTCTTCAAGGCTGAGATTTCTCGTGCTCTATAAAAGGCATTAAGTTTCTGCCTTTCAGTGCCGGCCTCTCTCTCCCACAGTCTGGGCATCCTTGGCACAGCAGACCGGTCTCCTAGCCTGAAGGAGTGAGAAGTCCCGGTCAGGGTTTCAAGGAGTAAACAGAGGAGAACTCCAGGAGAAGGTTCTCTGAACTGTGCATCTGGAAGTCTTGAGGCAGAGAGAGGTGTTGCAGAGGGGAGGAGGAGTGGTAGACCTGACGATGGGAGCTGGAGTGGAGAAGCAAGGAGGGAGCCTTGCAAGGAGATGGCTGTAGAGACGTAGCCAAAGCCAGCCAGATGTGTCCAGAGCTCATACTCTTTTTACTTTGGGGAGACAGGTATTTCTCATTTTAATGTAGCCTTGTATATCAGTCTTCTCTTTTTTCATTTTATTTTTAAAACGTGGGGTACATTTCAGGGTACGTACATGATCGTCAAGAGCTCAAACTTTTTAGGCACATGGCGAGGCTGGGGAGAGACTTTATCCTATGTTCTGACCCAATTCCTGAAGCATTCTTTGAAAGATAAATTGTTTTTAAAGACCCCCAATAACCTGCAGTTCTCATCTACAAGTTTAAAATAAAATAATTTTGAGGGTTCACGTAGAAATGTAAGGGTTTTTTTAAAAAACCTAGAAAATAGCACTTTGACATAAACACGTTTTCTACACAGAGTAAATAATGTGAATTAGAGCCTGTCTTATTTTAATTGAGAGGAATTTCTGTAGCTAAACATAAAATAAGAGCTATCACAGGTGGTAAGGCAACAGGACAAGTCTGAGGCAGAAGGTGCAGCCACTTGACTAGTTCACAGCTTTACCGAGGACCTGCCTGTCTCTTTGCTGATGAAAGTGGAAGATAGGCAGATGCTCCTTTGGTGTTTAATATGCTGATGGCTGCGAACAAAGTGCCTTGGCCTGAATTCCACCGACGTTGCCTAGGTGTGGCAGAGTCCCCTACCCTGCCAGGTCAGTACTGCCTGCTACTTGATGAAATCTCCAACAACTGCTTTCACATTTCTTCACATAGCACGAGACGCTACCACACGATTCATTTGGACACTCTCTCTCTCATCTCTATCCTCCCTTCAGAACTGTCTTCTCAACTTACTGCTGCTCCTCCAGCCACCTACTTTAATATTTTCTTAGCCCCAAAACCAGGGCTTCTGTCTCGAGCTTTCCATTCCACCCGTTCTCCTGGGACAATCTCATTCTTTCTCGTGGCGTCATGGGTGAGCTCTGCATCCAAAACATCCCAACTCAAGGCCACTTCTTGGAGTTCTCTTGAATTCTAGGCCTGAGTGCATAACGTAGACTAGACGACTCCTCTGGAATATCCAGCAGACCCTTCAAACACCAACAGCTACAATGGAGCTCATCATTGTTCGCCCTTCCTCAATGACTGTGTCCCCACCTCAGTACGTGGCGATGTCCTGGGAACCACACTGGATTTTTCATTCTCATTCGCAGGAGTCTTCTTCCTCCTCCTACACACACACACACACACACACACACACACACACCTAAACAATCCAGTGGGGATATTCATTAGTACAGCCATTATAAAAAAAAAAAAAAACAGTATGGAAGTGCTCAGAAAATTAAAAATAGAGCTAACATATGATCCAGCAATCTTGCTTCTGGGTATCTATTCAAAGAAAATTGAAATCAGCATGCCATGTCAAAAAGCTACTCGTACCCCCATGTTCACTGCAGCATTATTCATAACAGCCAAGATATGGAATCAACCCAAGGGTCCATCCGTGGATGAATGGATAAACACAATGTGGTAAAATCAAATACATAGAAACAGAGTAGAATGGTGATTGCCAGGGGCTAGGAAGCCAGGAAAATGGGAAGGTGTAGGTCCAAGGGTACAAATTTGCTGTTAAACCGGATGAGTAAGCTTAGAGAGTTAATATACACCATGGGAACTATAGCTAATAATATTGTATTGTATCCTAGAAACTTGCTAAGAGAGTAGATTTTAGATAGTCTTACCACACAAAAAAAGAAAAAGTAGCTATGTGAGATGACACACATGTTAACCTACTTGAGTGTACTAATCATTTCACTATGTATATCAAAGCATCATATTGTACTCCTTAAATATATTCCATTTAAAAAAGAAAGTATGGTATCTATATACACAGAGGACTACTATGCAGCTAGAACAACCAGAAAAATAAATCCTACCATCTGCGGCAATACGGACGAACCTGATGCACATAAGGTTGCATGAAGGAAGCTAGACACAGAAAGACAAATCCCAGATGATCTCACCTATCTGTGAAATCTGATAACTTACAGAAGCAGAGGGTAGGGGGTGGTTACCAGGACTGGGAGCGGGAAGGCAGGGCAAGGGGAAATAGAGAGAACCGGTCAAAGAGAACAAACTTCAGTTAGACAGTCGGAATGAGTTCTGGAGGCCTGCACAACACGGGGACTG
>CAUYQG010263325.1:0-16814 GCA_963574415.1 Tarsius wallacei
CAATTAGTCTATTTCAAAATCATCTCAGTACAAAGAAGGACAGGCTATCACATATGGGTAACTTCCTTTTGAAATGATGGCCTATAAGAGATAAGACAGACAAGTGGGACCTCATCAAACTGAAAAGCTTCTGCAAAGCAACAGAAACAATTAAGAGAGTAGGGAGACAGTCCACGGAATGGGAAAAAATACTTGCCAACTGTGTATCTGACAAAGGCCTGACATCCAGGATCTACAAGGAACTCAAACATGTAGAAAGGAAAAAAACAAACAGCCCTATTAAAAAGTGGGCAAAAGATCTGAATAGACACTTCTCAAAAGAAGACATATGAGCAGCCAACAGACACATGAAAAAATGTCCAGCCTCACTAGTCATCAAGGAAATGCAAATTAAAACTACACTGAGATACCACCTAACTCCAGTCAGAATGACAATCATCAGTAACTCAAAAAATGACAGATGCTAGAGAGGATGTGGTGAAAAGGGAACACTTCTACACTGTTGGTGGGAGTGTAAACTAGTACAACCTCTGTGGAAATCAGTGTGGCAATTCCTAAAAGTTCTAAAAATTGACCTTCCATATGACTCTGCAATCCCCCTACTGGGAATATACCCAGAAGAACTCAAATCACTCTATAAAAACAATACCTGCACACATATGTTTATCGCAGCCTTGTTTACTATAGCAAGAACATGGAACCAACCATGCTGCCCATCAAAAGAGGACTGGATTAAAAAAAATGTGGTACATATACACAATGGAATATTACACAGCCATAAAGAAGAACAAAATCGAACTTCACAGCAACCTGGATGTAATTAGAGTCTATAATACTGAGTGATCTTTCACAGAATCAGAGAACTGAGTATCATATGTTCTCACTCATAAGTGGACCATAAACAACTGCCATAATACCATAAGAAAAGGATTGACAGTAGTGGGAAACTGCAGGGGGAAGAGGGGGCTGGGAGGTGGGAGTAACAGTAGTCAAAATCTGCCTGGGGAGTGGCAAACCTCACCAACAAGGGTAACTGCACGATGAATATTTGTGTACCCAACCCTGAATTGTTCCCCATAATTTCAAAATGAAAAAAATTAAAAGTTAAAACAAACAAACAAAAACCCAAAATGCCTATTTCACACTTTCCTCAAGCTCTAATAACACTACCTTATGCTTTATCAAGGAAAAAGCAATCAGACAAGAACCCAGCATTAACACATCACAAACTTACAAGCCCTTCTGAATCTGGACCCATGTGTTTAGCCTCATGTCCACTGGTGCCCTGAATCCCAGCACCTCTCTCCAACTCGATTTTCTTCTGGCAATTGTCTCCCTGTCTCTTCTACCATAATTTTCACCCTCTATTACATCAGCTATAGGAGGACAGCCCCTTGGCCTGGTATCTATGATCTTTCATAAAAACAATGCATTAATCATAGGTATCCCTCAAGGAGTGGCCCCATACCTCTACTCCCATTCTAAGTAAGACTTCTTAATTGGGTTGTCTATAGATACTGTTTCAACTTTTTCACCTCCCACTTAACTCACTCATTTTGGGATTATGGAAAATGCCATTTCACCAAAGCTATCTATATCAAAGTCAGGAAGGATTACTACATTTTTCAACCCCTCACCAGCATTGATAACAAGTGACTGCTCTCCTTCCTCAGACGTGTTCTTTTCTTAATTTCCATACTGCAGTGCTGTTTTACTTTCCCTCAACTCACAGCTGCTGACTCTTGGTCTTGTATACCAACTTCCTCTCTTTTGCTAGACCTCTAACTGTTGGGGTGTCCAAATCCTAATCATATGGCATATTTTCTTCTCTATCTGTGCCCTCTCTCTAAATCAGGTATTCTTAACTTTTGCTGTGTTCCTTTTGGCAGTCAAATGAAGGCTACGAATTTTTTTCTCAGAATTATATATTTAAATGAACAAAACAAAATTTATAGAATTATATAGGAACAAATTATATTAAAATATAATTATCAAAATATATCAACTTAAATACATGGTGTTAATATTTATCAACACAAAAATAAGGTAACATTTAAAGCATAGGTAAGTTAAAATTATATCTTATTATTTTAAAACAGTGTAAAAGCTCATTCAGGTTATTTCTTAACTTAGATAAGAGTGTTAAACTGCAGGATGGTGTTTGACAAGACATCACACATGTTATGCTGGACATTTCATCAGCTTCAAATTTTTGTTTTAATGGTTTTAAGTACTGAAACTCTTGATGTGTTAAGATATAAAACAACCAAAATTTATTTCTCACAGTTCTGGAGACATGGAAGTCTGAGACCAAGGTGCCAGCAGATTTTGTGTCTGGGGATGTCCATTTTCTGGTTTATAGAAAGTCTTCTCACTGCATCCTTACATGGTAGAGGGGTGAATGAGCTCCTTTGGGCCTGTTTTATAAGGCCATTAATTCCACTCACGAGAGCTGTCTTCTCATGACCTAATCACTTCCAAAGCAACCACATCTCCTCAGATCATAACGTTGAAAGTTAGAATTTCAACATATAAATTTTGATAAGGAGGACACAAACATTCAGATAATAGCATGAAATTATAGTTTTTTAAGCTCATGTTACAAAGCCAAGATAAATTTGTTTCAAAATATACCAAAATTCTCAAAGTCTTTTGACTTCAACTCCAACTATATGGTTTTGGTCCTACAATCAAAGATTATAGCCTAGGAAACTGTCTCTAATATACTTTATATCAGAAAGAAAAGGATTCTGGATCTGCAGTTTAACATTAATGCCATTAAGACAGAAGTAACTTCTGCAAGGATCCTAAATAGTTTCCAGGTCTTCATAGATTTCTCATTTCAAAGGCATAAATAGTCATTTAAGAATAAAACAATTCAATGTTTGGTGAGGATGTCAATTTCGATTTTGGTCTTCCAAATGAGCTACCTATTCCAGAAATATTATAATTTTTCAAAAGTAGAAACCATAATGGACTTCGAAGTTTTAAGTATGCCAGCCTGTGCATAAGACACTTTTTTCAAAGTGCAAACTTTTAAAAGAAATATAAAGTAGGCGTCCTTATTTAAATAAGCATTTAAATCTTACTCCCTTCTCCTCAAAATAAATCCATATATTTATGGCCAATCATGTTCAACAAAGATGCTAAGAACACATAAATGGAAAAGGACAATTTCTTCAATAAACGGGGCTAGGAAAACTGGATATTTACTTGCAGAAGAATGCAATTAGACCCTCATCTCATACCATGTACAAAAATCAACTTAAAATGGATTAAAGATTTCAGTGTAAGACTTATTACATTGTGCTAAAACTACTACAAGAAAACATTAGAGAAAAGGTCCATGACATGGTGTGGGAACAATTGTTTGAATATGACCCCAAAAGTACAGGTAACGAAAGCAAAATAGACAAATGGAATCACAACAAATTAAAAAGCTCTGCGTAACAAAGAAGACATCAACACACCAAAGCGACAATCTATGGAATGGAAGCATATATTTGCAAACCATATACCTAATAGAGGTTACTATTCCAAAAGGAACTCCTACAGCCTAATAAATAGAAAACAAGCCGGGTTCGGTGGCTCAGCCTATAATCCCACGCCTTTGGGAGGCTGAGGTGAGTGGATTGCCTGAGCCCGCGGGTTCGAGACCCGCCTGGGCAAGCAAGACCTCATCTCTACAATAAATCTAAAAATTAGCTGGGCGTGGTAGAGCGCGCCTGTAGTTCCAGCTACTTGGAAGGCGGAGGCGGAAGGATTGTCGGAGCCCAGCAGGTCGAGGCTGCGGTGGCTGGGAGCGGCCACTGCACTCCAGTCTGGGCGACAGAGTGAGACTCCAACTCAAAAAAAAAAAAAAAAAGAAAACAAATAGCCTGATTTAAAAGTGGCATAGAATCTACATAGACATTTCTCCAGAAGATGCATACAAATGGCCAACAGGTATATGGCAAGGTGTTCAATATCATTAATCATCAGGGAAATATAAATAAAACCACAGTGAGATATCACCGCACACCTATTAGAACGGCTACAGTAAAAAAGACAAAAGACAGCAATTGTTAGCAAGAATGTGGAGAAAAGGGAAGCTTGGTACACTATTGGTAAGAATGTCCATCAGTATAGTCATTATAGAAGACCATATGAGATTCCTAAAAAATTAGAAATAGAACTAGCATGTGATCCAGCAATCCCACTATTAGGTATATATCCAAGGGAAATACAATCTCTACCTCAAAGTTCATTGTAGCACTGCTTAAAATAGTCAAGATGTAGAATTTAACCTAAGTGTCTCAATAGATGAATGGATAAAGAAAATGTGGTATATATCCACAAGGAAATACTATTCAACCATAAAAAGAATAAAATACTGTTATTTGCAACAACATGGATTATGTTGAATAAAATAAGCCAGGCACAGAAAGACAAACACAGAATAATCTCAGGTGTATATGGAGTGTAAGAAAGCTGAATTCATAGAAACAGAGAGTAGAATGGTGGTCACCAGGAACTGGGGGTTGGGGAGATAGGGGAGATGTTGGTCAATGGAAAAACAAATTTAGTTACAGTGACTATACTGTTAATAACAACATATTGTATACCAAAAATTAAGAGAGTAGATTTTGTGTTCAACTCTACAAAAATAAATACATAAATAAATATATAAATCTTGTTTTCACCCTTGGAAAACCAGTGAAATTCTATTTGGTAAAAAGTACTTCATATTCTGGTCCTATTTCTTGCTTATTTAAAATGCAATGATTCAAGACCAGTAACAACCCAGGAAATTGACTCCGACATAAGAAAACTACCTACAAAAAACAACAACAACAACAACAAAAAAAAAACAAACAAAACCCTGGACCAGACAGTGTATTGAAGTATTCCAGGCAATCAAGAAAGAAAACTCTCCCCGAGTCATTTTTTAAATTTTAAAGATATGGGGTACAACTCAGGGTTAGGTACATATGTGATCATCATACAGGTAAAGACTGGACCTCCCTTTGGTCCCCATTTTTCCTGGTTTTAGATCGGGTCCCCTTATTGATGTTGTGTTCCTCCCCACCACCAAATCATTTTATGAAGCTAGCATCACACTGATACACAAACCAGATAAAGACCCAACAAAGAAAGAGAACTATAGACCAATATCCCTGATGATCATAGGTGCAAAAATTTTCAACAAGATTCTAGCAAATTGAATCCAATAACACATCTCAGAAATTATCCACCATGACCAAGTAGGCTTTATCCCTGGGATGCAGGACTGGTTCAATATCCGCAAGACAGAAATGTAATTGAATACATCAACTGATATGAAAACAAGTACCACATGATTATATCACTAGACACAGAAAAAACTTTCAACAAAATCCAGCAGTGTCTATTCTTAAAAAATCCCTTGAACACCTAGGCATAGAGAACATACCTCAGAATAGTAAGAATGATCTACAGTAAATTCACAGCCAGCATATTGCTAAACAGGCAGAAATTGGAAGTATTTCTCCTGAAAACAGGTACAAGACAAGGCTGCCCACTCTCACTCCTCCTGTTCAACATAGTGTTGGAAGTCCTAGCTAGAGTAATCAGACAAGAGAAGGAATTTAGGGGTATCTAAATAGGAAAAGGGGAAGTTAATTTATCCCTCTTTGCTGATGATACAATCTTATACCTTGAAACCCCAAGAGAATCTGCCAAAAACCTCCATGCACTGATAAGGCACTTTGGCAAAGTCTCAGGTTACAAAATAAATGTGCAAAAGACAGCTGCATTCTTATATACCAACAAAAAACAGACAGAGAACCAAATAAAAAGCACAGTCCCATTCATAATAGCCACACACACAATAGCCTTGGCATCTTCCTAACCAGAGAAGTGAAAGACTTTTTACAACAAAACACTGCTGAAAGAAATCAAAGAAGACACAAACAAATGGAAAGATATTCCATGCTCATGAATTGGAAGAATCAACATTGTTAAGATATCCGTCCTACCCAAGATAATCTACAGATTCAATGTAATACCCATTAAATTACCAAAAATCATTCTTCTCACACCTGGAAATGACAACACAGAAATTCATATGGAAACATAAACAACCACAAATAGACAAAACAATCCTCAGAAGAGAAACAAAGCAGGAGATATCACACTTCTGGACTTAAAACTTTATTATAAAGCTACAATAATCAAAACAGCCCTGTATTGGTAAAAGAGCAGGCATATTGACCAATGGAACAGGATAGAGATTCCAGAAGCAAAACCTCAATTTCTTAACCAACTCATCTTCAACAAAGCCTCCACTAACAACCACTGAGGAGAGGAAAACCTATTCAGTAAATGATGCTGTGAAAATTGTCTGACCACATGCAAAAGAATGAAACAGGACGCCTACCTATCACCATACATAAAAATCAACTCTAAAGACCTAAATGACAATGTCTGTAAGACACCCCAATTTCTGATAAAAACCCCAAAAGCCCATGCTGTAAGAGATAAGATAGACAAGTAGGAGCTCATCAAACTGAATGTGTTTCTGCAAAGCAAAAGAAACTATCAAGAGAGTGGGGAGACATCCCACAGAATGGGAAAAAAATATTTGCCAACTGCATAAAAAACAAAGGCCTAACAGTCAGGATCCACGAGCAACTCAATGTGATGAAAAGAAAAAACAAACAGCCCTATTAAAAAGTGGGAAAGTCGGGCTCGGTGGCTCAGCCTGTAATCCTGTGCTTTGGGAGGCTGAGGTGAGTGGATTGCCTGAGCCCCAGGGTTCGAGACCCGCCTGGGCAACTTGGCGAGACTTCATCTCTACAATTAATCAAAAAAATTAGCCAGGCGTGGTAGCGCACGCCTGTAGTTCCAGCTACTTGGAAGGCTGAGAGGGAAGGATCACCTGAGCCCAGCAGGTCGAGGCTGCGGTGGCCGGAAGCAGTCACTGCACTCCAGTCTGGGTGACAGAGTGAGACTCCAACTCAAAAAAAAAAAAAAAAAAAAGAAAGTGGGCAAAAGATATGAATAGATACTTCTCAAAAGAAGATATACAAGCAGTCATCAGATACATGAAAAAACGCTCAGCCTCACTAGTCATCAAAGAAATGCAAATCAAAACCACACTGAGATACCACTTAACTCTAGTCAGGATGGCCATCATTAATAAATCAAAAATCAACAGCTGCTGGAGAGGATGGGGAGAAAAGGGACCACCTCTACACTGTTGGGTGAGTGTAAATTAGTACAACCTCTATAAAAAACCATGAGGCAATTTCTAAAAGATCTAAAAGTCAACCTTCCATACCACCCAGCAAAACCCCTTCTGGGAATATACCAGAGGAACTCAAATCATTCTACAAAAAAGATACTTGAGCATGCATATATATTGCTTCACTATTTACAATAGCAAAACATGGAACCAACTGTGCTGCCCACTAAAAGTGGACTGTACTTAAAGAGTGATACATATACACAATGGAATATTATGCAGCCATAAACAAGGGAAAAATCATGGACTTTGCAGCAACTAGGATGGATTTAGAGTCTATCATACTCAGTGATCTATCACAGTAACAAAGAAGTGAGTACAACATGCTCTCACTCATAAGTGGATCCTGAACATTTATCATAATACTACAAGAAAGTGATTGGCAGTAGTGGGACACTGCCAGGGGAGGGAGAGAAGAGAGGGGCACATAACATCAGTAAGAGTACCTGATACAAAATCAAATGGAGTGAGGATCAGTGGGAGGCCCAGACTTCACTTATACAATGATCACTTACATACCTAATTCTGAATAGTACTCCATATTTAAAATACATACATACACACACACACACACACACACACACACACACACACACACACATACATAAAATGCAATGATTTAGAGGGTATTTTAATGTTTATGACTTCTATGGTTGCTGACAGCACTTCACTGAGGATTATAAAAACTGTCTATTTTTAGTGCCTGTCTGCGTGAAAAAAAAAAACAATGACAGCATGAGGTGTTTCTGTTATCACTGAAGTAGCAATACCAGATGTATTACCAAACATTGTTAGAGCCAATTATGCAAGGAGTATAATGCTTTAATTTATCCTAAATAATATTTGGAAAAATAATTGTAAAAACAATAAAATTACTTTAAAAAAATCATTTCTGAAATGTCAGCAGCCTTGTTAGTTTCCAAAAGAGACTCACATAATCAGTATTTGAAGGAAGTAGGTATATAAAGGAGAAAACATTGACACAGTGAGTAGAGGCCATAGATCCTCCATGGCTTGTCTCAAAATGCTAAGATGTTTCAATAATCCTATTGTATGTGTGTGTCCTCATGTATCAAAACACTGGACAAGAGTGCCTCTCCTATGTTTATCCTCTATTCTAGTCCAAAAGCCAGCCTGAGTATTTCCAGTGCACATGGCCAAACTGAAGTCTCTGCAAGTTTATAGGATCTTAAAGAAAAAAATTTTGCTAAATGATGCATTCAAATTTCCATTTATCTTAGCTTTTTTACTTTGAGATTTTCTGGCATAAAAACCAGTATTGGCAAGATTTGTTTTATAAATTAAAACACTGTAGCCTTGATGTCTCATCACATTAATGCAAGTAAAGCTATCTTCCACAGGCTCCATTATCGTTCTTCTCTCAAGCATTTCAACTTAAATTGGGTCTGTAAAAAATATAAAAATAATGATAAAATAAAACATCTGATCCAAGTGACACTTTGAAACTATATTAAAGTTCTTAGGGCTTTTAAGCAACTAGAGAAATCTCATAGAAGCAAGTAATTTATCTGTCAATTAAGTAAAGTAGAGGACAGTTAAGCAATTTGCAAGACAAGTCAAATGAGTTATATTTTCTTCAATTTATCCAAATTTAAAAAAAAAATAATTTCAATTACTTTAACCCTCATAGTGACACAAGGCTTCTGCAGGAGTTCAGGAGCCATGTCCTTGTGGGAATGTGATTATTTTTGACATAAAATTTTATGACCTTTTGTGTCTGTGCCTACCTATATAAATAATGGTTCTCATTTCTGATATTACTCATAATTTTTTCACAGTTTTTTTAAATGCGCACTATATTCATGAAAAAATAATCACATACCCTGTTTACAACATGTCAAATATTTTTTTTAAAAGAGTTTGAGGGAAATAAATAAATGGGAAAAACATTGACACTTGCAGAAGTTACCAAACTCTGTAAGATCTTTATTACAATCCAATTTATTTTTTTAGCAACAATGCATGCCTTTAACACACTTTAATAATTGTCTCAACAGTCAGCTGTGTTTGGCATTGCGTGAGCTATGTAGGTTTATGCCAATGGAGAGTTCTTATTTAAACTGCCCTTGTCAGTAAAAACCTTTCATATCCTTTTAGGCACTGGACAACCAAATGTTACATAGAGCATACTTAAAAAATCCATGCAGAGATCCTGGTTACCCACGTGCAAATGTGCGGCTTCCCATTTTGGTAGATAAATTATTCTCAGGCATATGTCGCTGGAGGGCTGGTATGTTACACTGCACTAGCATATGAGACAAGAGAGAGTGCCATCACTTTATGGGTCTAATAACTGCCCTAACTAGTGATGAGCATAAAAAATGTTTCAAGGTATACCAACAACTGTAATACCAGAAAATTTCTGAGATTTCTGTTGGTAACGAACTGAGTACTGATAGTACTACTATGGTTTACTGCCTACATTATTACTTGAAGGCAATGCAGAATTTCATTTAAAGGAAAGTGAAAATAAAGCTGTAAGTTTTTCCCCATCCAAGTACATGAACATCTGCCCTTAGAGATCTCAGCCATTCCTGAAGTTTAAGTTCCATCTGTATGCTGATGAATAACTCCACCATTTTATTTGTTTCCTTACTTAACTTTTACACGTGGTATGTAGGAACAGTTAGCATTCACTGGGGGCTTACCCTATGCTAGGCACTGTTCTAGGTATTTTACATTGACTAATTCATCTGATTCTCAAAACAATGCTACCAGGTAAATTCCATGTTATTGTCATTTTAAGTTTTTTTTAGAAACCAGAGGCACTAAAGATGGCAAGTAGCTTGTCTAACTTTTCTTGAGTGAGATTGGAGCCCAGGCAGTCTGGTTCCAAAGCCTGTGTTCTCAGTCTCTAAGCAATCATTCTCCTACTCAGCATCTGAATTTCAAGTTGGACAAATCAGGACCCTGAATCCCCCCACTTCAAAACTGTGCCTTCTCCAGTCTTTCCCATCATAGTAAATGGCACCATCATTCGTTGATGTGTTAACACCCTAAATCTAGTCCATCCTAGATTTCCTTTACCCCACAAATCCATTTCAAAATATAATTCCAAAAGTAAATGGCAGTATTGTCTTCAATCAAAATCCAGAAATCTGCCCATTTCTCAACAATCTTAATACTGACATTCTAGTTCCATCTTCATCATCTCTAATATAGACTACCATCTTTAATGTAGCTGGTATGGTTTTCACTCTTGTCACCAATTTAATTCCTACCACAAAGCAGCTACAGTATCTTTGGGGTTTTTTCCCCTGAAATATGAACCAATGGGGTCACCCCACCCTGCACTGGGAACCCTACAGCTTCGTCCTTGAATTCTAAAAGCCTATGTGATATTGTCCCTGCCTAGCTCTCTACCTCATTCAATTCTTGTCCTTCTTGTTCCTTTCCAGTTCTTGATCTTTCAAAGTTTATGCTCTATTTAAGATAAATGTTCTAGTTGTTTTTTGTGTGAAAACATTTTTAAGCACATAAAAACTTTGTCTATCTTGTTTATTGATGTATTTCTATTACCTAAAATTGTTTGATATATAAAGGGTCCTTAGTAAATATTTATTGAATGAATACATGAATGCTTTTTGGATAGTCAAAAATATAAATCAAAAGTAATATTTTATTTAAGTTAATAATACACCCAGCAGAATCTTAGGCAGATAGTAGCTGCACAATAAACATTTTGTTAATAAACTGAATATGACCATTAAATTGTTCCACCTATTTTCAAAGAAATGTGAACTACTAATTATCAGTACCTACTTGATCAGGAGGTATTATGGAGTGTTTCATAATCTAAGGTTAAAATTAAAAGTTTTTTATCTGCTTCAAAACAGTTGTTTATTACCCTTTGTCAAAGGCTCATAGGATGTTGATTTGTCCTAAATTTTGTATTAGGAAATATTTTCTCAAGAAGTATTATGCTAACATGTGGCCAGTTATTAGGGGGACTTAATATCTAAGAAAAATTAAGTTGAATATTTTTTCACAGTTACATTTCTTATATAGTGTTTTAGAAAAAAGAAGAATCATCTCTGAGCACACTGCCACAATAATCCTATACCTTACTAAGTCATTTTACTCAGGGCTGATAAAAAGCTTTTAATTTAAGTTTATTTCAATTAATAACATACCAAACAGAATCCTAAGCAGATAGAATCTGCATAATAAACATTTTTTGATAAGCTGAATATGACCATTAAATTGTTCCACCTATTTTCAAAGAAATATGAAATACTAATTATCAGTACCTACTTGATCAGGCTGAATTTTTAGAAATGATTCATCTCATTTTTCCAGGAATTTCAAACCAGTTGTACTGTAATCAGATGATTTTTTTTTCAACTCACATATTGTTAAAAAAAAATAATCAACCACACCAAACTTTCGAAATGCCATTAAGAGCTAATTTCTACTATCAGTCTTTGTGGGTAGGTACCAGTTAGTCTCATTCACTGTTGCTAAGTAAAAGTTACTTTTGCTGTAGAAGTCAACAATAATGACACTGTTTGCAACAAACATCTGGCGTTTTTACACAGTTGAATATGCCCCTTTAAATCAAATATAGCATAGTAAATATAATGTAATACCATGCTTTTTCCATCCTGCCAAATAACCAAATGTAAAAATAAGGATAAAACTTCCCCCAGCTCTTGCCCCCAAAGCATGTTTTTACTAATAAGAAGCTTTCTTAATCAAGATTTTTGTGGGGTTGTAAACAACAGAAATAGACTCTGGCAAACTTAAACAAGCAAGCAAGCAAGAAAGAAAAGAACATCGGAAGTCCACGTGAGTACCAGGAAACCTGGCAAATCAAAACTCAGAAAGAGGTAGGAACCAAGCTGCTTTCTAAGACTGGGAGGTAAGAACCCCAGAACAACAATCTGTTGAGTGCACTCAAGTCCATGATTGAACCACAGCATCCAGTGTCTCTTAGTTCCTGTGCTCAGAGTTCAAGCTCCTGGGAGATTCTGATTGCTTTACCCTGGGTCACATTGCCCCACCCTGCCCCTTGCTCACCAGACTATCTCATGAGGGAGACAGTCTTCCACAAAGAAAAATCAGGATGATGTTAAAAAACAAAACCAAATCTGTATGCTTTCTTGAGATCAAAGGTTTGTTCTATCAGTAGGTCTTAGAGTCTCTTCACCCCCTTAACACGCTCACTTTAGTGTAAGTGAGTGATTTGAAAGCCTAATGAAATAAAGCACAAGCTTTACCAAAGCTGCCTACTCTCATGCCTGCACCTGTGCACCTTAAAGCAGCTGAAGAAAAAACATTGCCATACCTACTGGTTTCATTATAACTCAAGACCCATAGCCTAAACGCCTCCCTGCAGTTACATTATTTCTCCCTGGCCTATTGACTCTCCAACTCTTTTTTTCTTATTGTGGGGGGAAGACTCTTTTCCCTGCCTATGCTTTTGGGAATCTATTCCAATTAGAATTTCACCCCATCACTTTACTAAATCTATTCTTATCAGGGTTTCCAATAAGCCCCACACCATTAAACCCAAAGACAATTCTAAGCACTCATCTTACTTGACATAGCAGCAGCAGTTGGCGGAATTACCACTTCTTCCTCTTGAAATACATTTTATACTTTCCTTCCTAGACAGTATTCTCATGTGATTTTTCTGCCTTTTTAACCACTTTTCTCTGTTCGCTTTGCTTGTTTTTCCTACTACTAAATTTTGGAGTTTCCCAAAGCTCAATCCTTAGACTTTTTCATGTTTACGTTTACATTATACTTCCTAGTCCCATTTTTCTTACAATATACACCTGTAGTTCATCTCCAACCTAGGTTTATCCGTGAACTTCAGGTTCAAATATCAAACTGCCTATTTTACATCTTCACTAAGATGTCCAATGTGTCTCAAACTTAACATGTACAAAAGTGAACCCCTGATACAATCTCCCAAATCCACTCCTTTCTCATTCTTCACCAGCATCTTAGGTGTTGAGGCACAAATCCCTGAAGTCATGTTTGTTTTCTCTCCCTTTTTTCTCTTACCACGTGTCCTCCCTGTCAGCAAATCCTGTCAATTCTCCTCTCTTATGTTTCCAGAATCTGAGCACTTGATACTATAAATACTGTTACTATCCTGGTCCAAGCTATCATGACTATTGCCTGGATTATTTGCACTACTTCCCTGCATCTCCCTGCATCTACTCTTGACCCAGTGCAACAAAACAGGAACTGATGTTTCTTTGAAAACATAAATTGGATCATATCACATTTCAGTTCAATATTCTACAATGGATTCTCATCTCACTTGGAATCTAATCCACGATCCCCTATGATCTGCCCCTCCTCCCATCATTTCTCTGACCTCATCTCTTCTTCCACCCTGCTTTTGACCTCCACTCTGACCATCTGTCTTTGCTGCTCCTTATACACCAAGCCCACTCCCTCTTCAGGCACCTGTTATTCCTACTGCCTGAAATGCTTTTAGCCCTGATGTCCCCTAAGTGGCTCACTTTAAACCTTCATATATTTACTCAAAATTCACCTTCTCAGTGACAATTTCCCGCTACTTCCACCTAAAATTGCATCACATCGAACACATACAAACCAACCCAACACACACGCACATGCACACACATATTCTTCCTTGCTTTAATATTTTCTCCCTATCATGTATTACTTTTGAACATACTGTTTTTTGTGTTTATTGTCTGTCTCCAGCAAGACTGTAAGTTCTGTGAGAACAGGAATTTTTCATAATCACGGTCATATTCTTGAGGCCTAGGATACTGAATATTTAATTAAAAGCAAGCTATTATTTTGCAAGTACTTTATTTTGTTCACCCTCTCTCACAATTAGTTCTAGTTTGGAAGTCAGGCCCCAGTGCACAACTCTCATTCTAAGTTAAGTGAAACATTCACAACTGAATTAAGGAATTCCTTAATCCCTCTAGTTCTGCAAGAATTCACCAACACTGTATTACTTTCTCACTGCTTTTAAGTCAAGTGATCAACAAATTTATAACCAGTCTCCTCCCCACCCTCCATCATATGGGCAAGCAGGACAGGGTACATATTATAAAGCCCATGCAAAATGAAAATGGAGGGCTCCTTGTTCAAAAAGTATTAAGGATGTTCAACATGAAAACAGAGCACTAAACCAAGCCGGGAGTCCTATGGGACTGCACAGGTCACTTGCCCACGATGCTGACATTGTAGGCAGGGTTTTGCTAGATTTTTCAAAATTTACAAATGAAACATGGGGTTTCATGATCAGGATTCTCCTTTCATATTTCTCCATGTTCCCATGACAAATCTGTATTGTAAAGGTTTAAAGATTCTAACAATGAGTACTTTTTAAATCATAAATTATATAAACTATATGAACTGGTTTTTTTGGTTCCAAGTTGACTTATTGGTTGTATTAATTTCCATCCAGTTATAATGATTTATTGTCAATTTATTTCAACCAATTATTTTATTAATTCAAAATTAAAATTCTCACTAGTGTGATCTTTTTCAGGATGCTTCATTATAATGTAAATAAGCACTATTTAAAGGGAAAAATCAGTTAAAGATGTTCATTCAACACAAATTTATTAAAAATTTATATATGCAAATTAAAGTGCTTGATTTTCTAATAAATTTAGGCATTATACGATAAGAAAGAAGTTTAAATTGTCAGAAATCAACTTTCCTGAAGCTTAGTAGCCAAATGATCAATTTGTTGAATGACCAATTTGCTAACTTTGCCAAATTAGATGACTATAGTTTAACAGAAGTATTTACCAGCTTTAGCAGAATTGTTTGATTTCAGTTACTGATGAAGATAAACATATATTAAAAAATCATATATACATATATAATATTGAATATCTATGTATGTGTTATGTATACATATTATATATACACAAATATTTGCATATACGTTTATGTATATTTAACTTGTTCTAAGAAGACTAGGGATGAAAGGAAGTGAGGCTATCTGGGACTACTATAATTGGCCATGTAATGAGGATGCATTAAGCAGAAAAATCAAGTAAGACATAATAAGAGTAATCATATTATATTTAGAACATTGTGGGCCATTTGCTAGTTGATTTACTGTCTGAAAACTTGGTGAAAAAATTTTAGTTTGGCAAAACAGAAATCAACACAAAAAGTTTTCTAATCACTTTATTGTTATATCCAAAGCTTAGAACAGTTTTCTTCTTTGTCATAATCTCAGTGAATTATTTCATCAGGAAAGTCTGCCTATTTCAATTGTTCCTCATTAGAAATTACAACTTTAGCATATAATATGAGAGAAGATTTTAAAACTATTTCTGATTTCTTTCATAATACCTTCAAATGACTTTTTTTAACTTCTCTAATACTAAAAGCATTTTAATATTCTTTTTTTTTTCATTTATCCTATTCCACATCTCCATTTTATTTTTATTTATTTTTACATTGTGGGGTACAATTCAGGGTTAGGTATACAAATATTCATTGTGCAGGTACCCTTGTTGATGAGGTGTGCCTCCCCTTTCCCAGGCAGTTTCCTACTACTGCCAATCCCACCTTTCCACCCCACCCCCAACTCCCACTCCTCCACAGGTTCTTGCTACTGTCAATCCTTTTCTTATAGTATTACGATAGTTGTTCAAGGTCCACTTATGAGTGAGAACATGTGATACTCAGTTCTTTGTTTCTATGAAAGATCACTCAGTATTATAGACTCTAAGTCCATCCAGATTGCTACGAAGTTCATGATTTTCTTCTTCTTTATGGCTGCATAATATTCCATTGTGTATATGTACCACATTTTTTTATCCAGTCCTCTTTTGATGGGCAACATGATTGGTTCCATGTTCTTGCTATTGTGAACAAGGCTGTGATAAACATACATGTGCAGGTATCTTTTTTATAGAGTGATTTGAGTTCTTCTGGGCATATTCACAGTAGGGGGATTGCGGGGTCATATGGAAGGTTGATTTTTAGAACTTCTAGGAATTGCCCCACTGTTTTCCACAGAGGCTGTACTAGTTTACATTCCTACCAACAGTGTAGAAGTGTTCCCTTTTCACCACATCCTCTCCAGCATCTGTTATTTTTTGAGTTATTGATGATGGCCTTTCTGACTGGAGTTAGATGGTATCTCAGCGTGGTTTTAATTTACATTTCTTTGATGACTAGTGAGGCTGAACATTTTTTCATGTATCTGTTGGCTGTTCGTATGTCTTCTTTTGAGAAGTGACTATTCAGATCTCTTGCCCACTTTGTAATAGGGCTGTTTGTTTTTTTCTTTTCAGCACGTTTGAGTTCCTTGTAGATCCTTGATGTTAGGCCTTTGTCAGACATAGAGTTGGCAAATATTTTTTCCCCATCTGTGAGCTGTCTCCCTGCTCTCTTGATGGTTTCTTTGGCTTTGCAGAAGCTTGTCAGTTTGATAAGGTCCCATTTGTCTATCTTATCTCTTATGGCATGGGCACTTGGGGTTTTGATCTGGAATTGGTTGCTAGTTCCAGTTTCCATAAGTGTCTCCTGCATTTTCTAAGGTTCTTATAGTTTGAGGTTTTAT
>CAUYQG010263327.1:0-11751 GCA_963574415.1 Tarsius wallacei
AGGAATGGTTTTTCAAAGTAAAAAGTGGTTATTGCCAACAAAATAAAGAGGAGGTGTTGACACAAACTCCTCCCACTATGCCACACACACACATATACATACAAAGAATGCCTAGAGCCTGGGCATCCAACCTTCCCATCCCCTGCCATACCACTATGTTCCTGGCAAAAAATCAGAGGACTTTTCTCTAAAGAATCTCAACAAACTGAATAATCAGGGCAAATAGTGTGGAATTTAATGCCCAAGATAAAAGATCTCTCTATGCTAACAGCCTTGTCCACTCACCATAAAGCAGAGCTCACTGGATGGCAAGCCCCACCTACATACATGGAGATATTTATTGTCTTGTTGCAAATATGAACAGACAGTCCAGTACCACCACAAATGTGCAAAAACACTGCAAAATGAAGGAGGCCAACACAATCAGATAAGGAGAATGGGGAGACAACCCAGAAGAAATAAAGATAACTCAAGGAGCAAATAATTATTTGAAATCTTTCATTGCTACCCTCAGAAAGACTCAAGAAAATATCACATTTATAATATGACAACAGGAAGTTATGTTAAAACAGTAATTGGATAATGAGAAAGAGCTCTTAGAAAGTTAAAATATATATATATGATTGCAAAATTTTTTAAATCTCAAGGAAAGGTTAAAAGATAAAGTCAAGGAAATTCTCCAAGTAGAAAAAAACCACTATAAAAGTTAAAATATAATAGAAAAGATAAGAGATTCAGAAACTTAATTCAGGAAGTCCAACAGTCAACTGATAGGAAATTCAAAAAGAGAAGAGGAAAGAGAGCAAAAGGAATTCTCAAAGAAATGTGAGAATTTCCCAGAGCTGAAGAATAAGTCCTCAGATTTAGCAACCTCATTGAGAGTCTAGCAAAGCAGATGCGGGAAAGACTCATGTTTTGCCACATTCTGTACAATTTTAAAACACTAAAGATAAGAAAGGGTTCTAAAAGCTTCCAGATATAGAGAAGAAAATAAACAGGCTATCTACAAAGGAACAAGAATCAGACTGGCATCAGATTTCTCATCAACATTGGATGGTAGAAAGCAGCAGAGAAATATCTTCAAATTCCTGAAAGATACTGCTTTTAGGCCAGGCTCGGTGGCTCAGCCTGTAATCCCAGCACTTTGGGAAGCCGAGGTGAGTGGATTGCCTGAGCCTGCAGATTCGAAACCAGCCCGGGAACTTGGCGAGACCTTGTCTCTACAATAAATCAAAAATTAGCTGGATGTGGTAGCCTAGTTTCGGCTACTAGGAAGGCTAAGGTGGAAAGAGCACTGGAGCCTAGCAAGTCAGGTGCTGGGGTGGCAGTAAGTGTGCCATTGCACTCCAGCCTGAGCAACGGAGTGAGACTCCAACTAAAAAAAAAAAAAAAAAGATACTGTTTTTAGTCTAGAGCAGGGATCAACAAATGTTTTCTACAAAGAGCTTCTGTCACTCTCCTCAATTTTGCCAATATAGTACCAAATGTAAAGGAATATGCATGGCTTCGTTACAATAAAATTTTATTTCGACTGGGCACGGTGGCTCAAGGCTGTAATCCCAGGCAATTCGAGGCAAGAGGATTGCCTGAGTTCAGGGGTTCGAGACCAGCCTGGGCAACTTGGTGAGACCTTGTCTTTACAATAAATCAAAAAATTAGCAGGCGTGGTGCACGCCTGTGGTTCTAGCTACTTGGAAGGCTGAGGCGGAAGGATCACCTAAGCCCGGTAGGTCGAGGCTGTGGTGTTCATGAGCGTGCCACTGCATTCCAGCCTGGGTGACAGAGTGAGACTCCGACTTTAAAATAAATAGGTAAATAAATAAAAATAAAGCTTTCTTTCTTTCTTTCTTTTTTAAGCAGGAGTTTATTAAGACAGAAGAGCTCCCAAGTGGGAAGGGGCCTGAAACAGGGTTGTCCAAACTTTATTTCAAAAACAAGTGGCAGGCTAAATTTAGTCCATGGTCCTGGTCTATTATACACTCAGTGAAAATATCATGCAGATGAAAGCTTTGGGACAAGGAAGTACTTAGGAGTTTGCCTCTTTTTTTTGTAAAAAACTACCTAAGATGCAGTCTAATAACACAAGAAGGCAAACTAAGATGAAGATATAAAGTACAGAAAATATTGGATCCGACCCACAGAGATAGTTTTATAAGTCCCAAAGTGAATGGCAGCTGTGTCTGATGGAAATCTAATGCCAATCTGAGTCTCTCCTTTTAATTTAGAGGGGATATCCTGATAGAGCACAGCCTACTGGACTTTAAGGAACTCTACTGAGGATGAGGTCCTGTATGTTCATGTAATTGACCCCCAAATCCAACAAGACTCTAGTGGGTTGCCTGCCCATTTCATTTCTAGAGACTCCCACGTGGACCAGTCTGTGCTCTGAGATCTGATTACCTCCTCCCTGATAACCACACCTGTGTTACCCTGGTGATGGCTGTTTCCTGGCTGTGCCAACCCGGGCATCCCTCAACCCTACTGAAAGAATTTTTTCAGCACCTCCTCTTTATTTTGTTGGTAACAACCACTTTTTACTTTGAAAAACCATTTCTTCCCTCCATCTCATGTGATTCTGTAGGGTTATCTGTCATGGTGCCCTCCCCTTTCTACCACAATGGAGGACTTATGAACCAGGATGCCCATGCACAGTCTTCCATTTCTCCCGGCAACATGCATAAACTTAGAAATGGGCACACAACTCAAACTAGACCAGAACCTTTCATTAGATTTGATGTATGGGTCTACCTTTTCTCTGGGGCCTTGAGCTATGAAGACCGTACAGCCTGGAGCTGCCAGTGACCACCTTTCCTGATGGAAGAGGCTGCCTGTAGAATGAAGCCAATATGCCTGGGGGTTGAGGGGTGAGAAGGAAGGAAGTAGGGAGGAATGGAGGGAAGGAGGGAGGGAGAAAGACCCTTGGATTCAACTTTGTTTGATTTCCACTCCGAACCTTCAAAGTATGTGAGCCAAGAATTCTATTCGTGACTTAGGCTAGTTTGAGTTGGGTTCTGTCACCTGAAACTGAAAAGGATTCACACTAATCCAGACAGCTTCCATGGGTAGAAGAAATCTGGTCCCACTTGTACTCAGGAGATCCCTGCATGGGAAGTACATGGCGGTGAGGCTGAACTCTTGGTGTTATGCTTTAGAAACATCAGCAAAGATCCCTGAACCCACCCTTGGCTTGGAGAGCACACACACCAAGTAATCACCAGGGAACACAACCATAGTGTACAGAGACTCCTTCCCAAATGTTCTGGGCTGGACAAATCCTCAGCACTTCTATACAACTTTAAAAGAGGAGGAGGGAGTGATTACACCCTGAAACATGATTTAAATTGCCCACCAGTCTGAGTTAGGTGAATCAAATGGATTTGATTGAGAAAGTCAAAGCAATGTGACATTTTTTGTATTTGAGTGTCATGGAAGAAATTTATACTTGTGACTCCTCCTTCTTTTCCTTATCATCATCGTCCTTATCACCAATCATCATCACCTTTCCCAAGTCTACACTACTCAGGGTTAAATCACACCATGTATGAGATCCTGACAGCCAAGCTCAAGCCTATCCCTTTCTCATTTTCCCCCACCAACGGTTAAAACAGGTTGGAGTCTTTTCCCACCTAGAGTCACTTTGTTAGACACTTTGATAGACATAGAACACTTTCAGATCAAGTTTGGAAATAATTTGCTAATCCAGTTCTTAGCTGGCCAAGAAAGAGAAGCCCAGAACAAGCTTTTCTGAAATTATGATGCTTCCTTCACCAACCTGGTTCTCAAAGTAAGGGTGACAAGAGAGGAATCTGGACCCTTTGAGGTGGGTAGTAAGAGGGTGAGTGGGAGGCAGGGTGCACAGGATAAACACAATCAGAAGTTCATGTCTCCTAAATGTTGTTTCATTCCTCCCTTCACATTACGACAGTGGAGTCTGTCTTTCCCCGTCATGTGATGCGAGCCAGCATTTACAGGCAACATTAGATTCACAGGGGCTGCCCAAATTAGTGCATTAAATTGCAGAATCTTGGCCTAGGGCACCCATAGTAATAAATTCAACCTGACCCAAAATTTTATTCTTTGGAGGGAGGCTCAATATCTATTCCCACAATTTCTCTCCAGATTTTTAAGAATATAAATCAGCAGATCCCTTCCATTCTTTCTGGGATAACTTATTTATTTATTTATTTATTTTAATTCTAGAAATCCTAAGCCTGAACTTGCTGTTTATTCACACATGCATTTTTTTCATCAAATACTTAAGTGTCTGCTTTGTATCAGTCATTGTTTTAGGCACTGAGATACAGCAGTGAACAAGACCAAGTCTCTTCCCTCAAGGAATTCATATTCTATTTGAGGACAGCAGAAGAAATAAAAAAGTGTTATGTATAATATGTGGGGTAGTGTCAGGGATGATACATATCTCCCTCTTTAATTAACCTAATGTCAAAGCAGCTATCCCATCATGAGGCCTCCTTACTGGGCTTTGCCGTTGATGAACAGGCAGTGATTGTATGTATCACAGGCAGCTGGTGAGCCAAAGCACGGTCCCATCTCTGCCCAGTAATTTACCCCACATTCCCTATTTCCTGCAGGACCTACTGTCTGCAACCCTTATCCTGGTACCAATTTCCATATCAGTTAAAGTTCTTTGTTTGCAAGCTGTAACAACTTACTCTGGCTAACTAAAGCCAAAAGAAGGGAAGCTGGATGACTCATGAAATGGAAGAAGCAATCCAGCAGGGCTTGGAAAGGACAGAACCCAGGGAGTCTCAGTAGCATGACCTAATGGGTTGTCTCTTTAGGACACCAAAGACAGAATGGCATCACTCTTCTGAATATGCAGAGTCCCAAGAGAGAGTCTGATTGGCTGGCTTGGATCATGTCCCTGTCTTTGGGGGTGTGGGACTTATTGTGAGTGGCAGTTCCAACAGGACCCTATAGAATGAGAGTGGGGATTTCCAAAAGGAAAAATGGAATGATGATATCAAAGGAAGAAGGGGTGCAGAGCAGAGGAAAGAGAAGATGTCTACCGGCCTTCTGAGCTTGTCGGCGTCTATACCCATGACTCCTGCTACATTTCCCTCCTTGACCATCTGCTGAACTCTTCACCCTTCAAGGGCCAGCTCAGGTGACACCTCTCTACAGTTCTCCTTTATGGCCCTCCAGGCAGAATTAAGTGTCCCCTCCTCTGTGATTCCCAGGCGCTTTAGACCACACTTCTGTTACAGATACTCACACATTTTCTTATCCGTGCCTACTGGGATCAGCTCTTAGTCTTGTCATCTTTTCAATCAGCACAGTGTTGAGAAAGTAAATGTTTGCTAAATTGAATGTGTTGAACTCTTTTCTCTCTTTGTGAGGATTTGCACCTATTTTGAGCATTTTCAGGCACCACTGGAGCATTTGCTGCTGCTCTGGCAATTTCTTTCTGACTTCTAGCCGCTTCTTTATTTGTGCTGTAAGATTTTCTGGGGGTTTGCTTTGTTTTTTCAGATGTATTCTGTTTGTTTTTTGTATCTTTTCTTGCTGGTTTTTCTTCCTACGGTTGTCATTTCTCTTTGTTTAAGGGGCTTCAATTGTTTGTTTTGTGTCCTGGCTGATAAGAAGACACCCTGGGCCTTGGTATGCTGGTCTCTTGGGTATCACTAATGTATCTTCTGACAACTTATGACAGCAAAGTTCATTCAAGCAGATGTGGCAAAAGAGCTGCCACAGAGAGGTTCCAGAGGCTTCAAGAGGTGATGCAGCTTCTGCCTCTGCCCTCCTAGAAGCCGGTCAAGCCAGATGGCGGGTGAGTTGTCACTTCTCTCCTCCTAGTGGAGAAAGGGCGTTGAGGTGCCCCAGCTGACGGCCAGCACCAACTACCAGACATGGGAATGGGGTCATGTTGGACGGTCCAGTCCAGCTGGCCTTCCAGCTGATAACCATGTGAGCAAGCCCAGGTGACACCAGCAAAGGATCCACACAACCAGCTCCCAGAATTGTAAGAGATAGTAAATTGCTGTTGCTTTAAGCAACTGTGTTTGGAGGTAGCTTGTCACCAGTGATAGATAATCGGAACCCAGCATTTGTAGCATCTGGGATCTCCCCCCTTTCCCCCACTGAGAATCCCACCAGGGCAAGGGCTGTAGCATGAGGGTAATTTAGAACAGCACAGGCTCTTAGAAACGGACGCCCAGGGAGTGCATGGGCTAGTGGGAGAGCCAGAAGCTTCACTGTCACCACCCTGTGGGGGATTCTTTCCTCCACTGTCTCAGGCTCCTTCAATTCAGGAATGGAATCCCTGGGCATCAGGGCATTGTGAATTCAGCTGATGGATTCTAGGAAGAGAGGAAGCTGTGTGTTTAAGAAAACCCAGGCCTAGATCCAAAGAAGTCTCAGGGTTTGGGTTCTGCGTGCCAGCAGGCTCAGAAAGACTGAGCAGAAATGGTTAGAGGAGGCAGCTGGGGTTGGCTTCAGTGCATCCGTGGAACTAGACACCAACTTCTAGGGCCCTGGGCCTTGAGGTGGCCTCTGAGTGAGCCCAGGGAGCATCAGGCCTGTCCCTAAATTCACCACTGGGGGAGGAGCCTGGAGCAAGGGCATTAGACTCTTCCAGAGTCTGGCACACCCTGTGTACTTGATAGTCATGTGGCCTTGCAGGTTACCTCCTTGGCAGGATGCTGAGCCAAAGTTTCATCACCTGTAAAACAGAAAGAAACAATACCCACTTCACAAGGTTGTGGTGAAGGTTAAATGTTGGACAACATAGTACAACATGGGAGGTGCTGAGCAGATGATGGCCACCACTACACCAGCAAGGCCCTGAGACACAGGCAAGAGGAGGTACTGCCCTAGCCCACACACACACACACATACACACACAAACACACACACACACACACTGTTTATCGAAAGGCTCATGACTGCCTCTATGCCCAGTCTCCAACCTTAAACATTCGTTCCAGTCACTCACGCCGTTCAGACCCAGGTGAAACATTCCTTAATAGCTCTTGCCCTGTCTATGTCCTCGAAACAAATGACAACTGCCTCTAAATGTCATGAAGGCTAGTGTCCTGTGCCATTGCCCAATTGGCAATGGACTTCAAAGGGAGGCCATGAGCAGCAAGAGCAGATGGGTTTCATTCACTCTTCAGAGCCTTCCTCTTAGCATGGGTATACTAGGTTCTTACATATCAAAGTGTCACTTCCCACTAGAGTCAAACATCCACTTTCTTGTGTCTTTGACCTTGGTGAAGATCTGGAAGTGCTGATGAATTAGAAGGGTACTCACCAAGGTTCTCAGGGCACTATCAAATCACATACTACACATAGATGGAGAGAAATGCAGGTCTACACATAACCATGCTATGATAGCAGTCTTTTTTGTTGTGTGTTTGTTTGTTTGTTTTTTTTTTTTGGAGTCTCACTCTGTCGCCCAGGCTGGAGTACAGTGGCATGCTCACGGCCACCACAACCCCGCCCTGCTAGGCTCAGGCGATCCTTCTGCCTCAACTTTCCAAGTAGCTGGAGCTACAGGCATGCACTACCACGACCTGCTAGTTTTTTTATTTATTGTAGAGATGAGGTCGTGCCAAGTTACCAAGGCTGGTCTCGAGCCTGTAGGCTCAGGCAATCCTCACCTTGGTCTCCCAAAGTGTTGGGATTATAGACATGAGCCACTACACCCAGCTTAAGGAAACTGCTTTCAATTTTTTTTTTAATTTTTATTTTTTGAGTTGGAGTCTCACTCTGTCGCCAAAGCTGGAGTGCAGTGGCATGCTCACAGACACTGCAGCCTCGACCTGCTGGGCTCCGGTGATCCTTCTGCCTCAGCCTTCCAAGTAGCTGGAACTACAAGTGTGTGCCATCACACCCGCTAATTTTTTTATTTGTTGTAGAGATGAAGTCTCACCAAGTTGCCCAGGCTGGTCTCGAATCCCTGGGCTTAGGCAATTCTCTCGCCCCGGCCTCCCAAAGAGCTGGGAGATAGCAAATCTTTACGCTGGCAACTAATTGACATTGAAAACTAGAATTGAAAACAGTTTAATTTTTATCAAAATATTTGGAGAAATGTGATTCAATTTCAACCAAAAAACTTTTAAAAAGTAAACTTTATTTAAATAATTTTGGCTAAAATATTTTATTATTCACTTACCATTTATGTTTTGTCTCTTAATTTTAATTAAAAAATTAGAATATTTCAAAAGAAAAGTATCTTTTTGAAAATATATATTAAAATCGTTTTAATTTTTTGTTTTTGAACTTTATATTTTTATGAAATATATTAAATTTTGGACACCTCAAATGCAATTACATTTTTCAAGAAGTCTTTTAAATCATTACTGTTCAGAGGAACACGAGTTACATGGAAATTTGATTATCACATAATAACACAAAATTGGGGATTTTGCTAAAGAAAGCAAGAAAACAAGTTTTATGGAATGTGTGATAATTTATTATGTCTTTATTTTATAACTCATTCAAACGTTGCCAGCCCAACAACAGAACATGCAAGGACACAAAATAATGCAATAATAATTAAACTCAACCAACTTGGACATGTTTCTGAAATTCAGTCATAGAAAAACTGTGGTTCTCCATAGAAGCTTTATTGTATTATTAGGAAAGTATATTCAGATAGAAAGCTAGAACATGCTTTGTTTCCTGGGTTTTTGGTTTGATTGACAACTTTTAATCTTTAGACACCTGGCATAAGGACCCCCATGTCCTCTTGCCCCTGATGCTACAAATATTAGGGATGGACTTGACCACCCCAATTAGGTTCATGAGGCCTCTGGGAATATGGGGGGCTGGTTTAGGCAGAAAGGGGCTTTGTAGGGATTCCAAAACCTGTGTTTACTAGTGTTCCTAACAGCAACGGTGGTAGTAATCACAACTCTGGTACTGTGTAGACACACTCCTAGCACTCTGTGGCTATTTCACTAACTCTTCCACCATTAGAGTTGGACACTGCTCTTATCCCACTGTAGCTCCAACCCTAACCCTAACCCTAGCCCTGACCCTAACCCCACTGTACAGGTGAGGAAATGGACTTGGGAAGTTAGGTCATTTGCCCAAGAACACGCAGTTAGCCTGTGATGATGCCAGGTTGTCTGATCCCAGAGCCCAAAGCATCATCTCAATCATGAAGCTACATCACTCGGAAACACAAGGGCCCCTCACAGTGAGCTAGGTCTGATGTGTGCACACATACAGTCACACGCACCCCAGCAAAGCTCACAGGTGCTCATACCGCATAAATCACACCTGCCTGCACCTGCGTGGGCAGCCCTGCTGATGATGGGTGTTTGCTCCCCAGCCCTCCTCTCCCCACACACCAGCCTCCCTCCACCTCCATCACCACATTTCTAGGATCAGACTTCTGCACCCAAGAAGGATCAGGGAAGGGGAGGTGTCCTATGAACTCACCAATCCTCGCTGGGCTCCACCCTCCACCCCGGTGTGTCCCAGCATAGCCTGTGACATCCAGACCCCTGGGAAACCCAGCTAGCTGGTCCCCCTCTTTACTTGCTGGTGAATTCCTGTTCCTTCTCACCTTAGCAGCTAGGACCATCTTTTCCAAACACAGACAGGAGGTCCTCCCATGGACATTCCACTGTTCCTTGGATAAAAACCAATCAGGCCCAGCTGTGTCATTTCACAAGGACGCTGGTGGCAACAGGTCAGGCACTGTGACTCATGCCTGTGATCCCAGCACTTTGGGAGGCTGAGGCAGGAGGATCACCTGAGCCTAGAAGGTCAAAACTGAAGTAAGCCAGGATGGTACCACTGCACTCCAGCCTCCGCAACAGATTGAAACCCTGTTGCAAAAAAAAAAAAAAGACAACAGCCCCACGCCATGGATTCTTGTTCTTTACTCTCTGCCCACCTGTGTCACGACAGTTATGTAAAGACTGTCCCCACTGGAGGGACAAGCCTCCCTGGCCTTTGAGTGGCCACGGAGGTGGGCTACTGCAGGGAAAAATACCAGGATGAAAATACCAGAGTCTGTCAGAAAAGTGCCTCATTCTCTTGGGGGCCTCCCGGGCCATCACCACCACCTGCAGATTCTAGGGCCCCTGCCTACTAGGCTCAAGCAAAAGGTGTCCTGTGGGGGGTATAGGAGGTAGAGGTCCCAGGTTCAGGTAAATCACGCCCTTCGAGGCTCACCCACCATCAGTCCCAGGTCCTCAACTGCCAGCTTTTCCTGGGAGCCACCTTGCTCAGACCACAGAGCCCTTGCACGGGCGGTTTGTCTGTTTGGCCTCTTTTCACTTCCCTCTCCACCCAGTCAACTTCTTGAGATCCCTTCTCAATCATTTCTTCCATAGAAAAGTCCTCACTGACCCCCTGCCCACATCAAACACCCTCATAAACACAGCTCCATGGAACTTTCTGTCAAGCTACTTATCCCTATTTCTAAGTATCCGTTCAGTATATAATGATGAATATCTGTCTCCTCACTGGATTCAGAGTCCCATGAGGGCAGGAACCACACCTGGTTTTGCTGTCCAGTGATCCCCAGTCCTTAAAGTAGGTTATTGGCTGAAGGAACAATTAATTCTTCCAGGAATGGCGAACCCTACTTTTCTCAGAGAGATTTGTGGAGTCCTTAAAGGTCTGAGGGAAGGAGCACAGGTTGTGACATGAAGTGATGCAATGAAGCAGATGGGGGCCCTAGTATAGTGCCACAGTGTGGGGACCTGGCAAAGGGAACCATTTGTTCTGCCCTTTTGTTGTTAGGGTGATGATGATGATGATGATGATGATGACGATGATGATGATGACTTCTAAAAGAGACAAGTTTACACCAAGAGAAAGAGCACATTGCTCTTTGCCCAGCTGTGTCACCAGGCAGGCTTCCAGGTGGAGGTGCTCCCAGCTGAGGTTTGAAGCCCTAGTGCTTGGATGTGGAAGGCAGTTCGGACTCGGGCAAGGGAGTTGGTTTTATGGGTTTCCACCCATCGGCGCAATGTGATGGAAAACATCGGCAAGACCAGGAGTGTTAGCTCTCCACTTAGGGGCTGTGTGATCTTGGCCAGCCCATCACCTCTCTGAACTTAGCTTCATCATTCATGAAGTAGAGATGAGCTGGACTCTGTTCCCTCCACCCCAACCACCCTCTGTTGTGAAAGTTAAAATCTGTCCAGTGGGGACAATAATCCCATTGAGATGCAAGGAGCCCTGGCCCAGCCACATACTATACTTCAGTGCTGGTAAATGCTTTGAGTTCCTGGGACAGCGCTGCCTCCCCTATGACCGGGAAAGGGAGGAGACACCAGATATTTTATGGGTTCCTCTTATGGGTGAAGCCTCCTGCAAAGGGCTTTACGTATTCCATTTCCTTCTCATCTGGTCTACAATCCTGAAAGGTCATCTCTACTTCATGAATGGTGAAGCTAAATTCAGAGAGGTGATGGGACTGGCCAAGATCACACAGCCCCTAAGTGGAGAGCTAACACTCCTGGTCTTGCCGGTGTTTCCCATCACATTGCACCGATGGGTAGAAACCCATAAAACCAACTCCCTCGCCCGAGTCTGAACTGCCCTCCACATCCAAGCACTAGGGCTTCAAGCCTCAGCTGGGAGCACCTCCACCCGGAAGGCTGCCTGGTTTTTCCTGCCTGACTCTGACCCTAATGCTTCCATTTTCTGCCACGGGTACAGACCTGCAGGGGCTTGCAGGGGCCATCCAATGTGTCACAGAAGGGATCATCTCAGAAGGGCCAAACCTCCGGGGAATCAAAGCTAATTTTCGGTGGTTTAGAA
>CAUYQG010263332.1:0-19782 GCA_963574415.1 Tarsius wallacei
ACGCCCGGCTGATTTTTTTGATTTATTGTAGAGATGAGGTCTCGCTTGCCCAGGCGGGTCTCGAACCCGCGGGCTCAGGCAATCCACTCACCTCAGCCTCCCAAAGGCGCGGGATTACAGGCTGAGCCACCGAGCCCGGCTAGTGTAGTCACTTTTTAATCAATTATCTTTGCTAGATTTTATGAATAATGTGCTGCAGCTTCTCCATCAGCATTTGTTTCCACACCTTGTACTTTTATATTACAACAAGGTTTTTTTCCTTAAATTCATGAATGAGTTCTATTAGCTTCAAAATTTTTTTCTGTAGCCTCTTCATCTCTCTTAGCCTTCTAGAATTGGAGAGTTAGGACATTGCTCTGGATTAAGTTTTATCTTAAGGGAATACTGTGTCTGGTTTGATCTATTCAGGTTACTAAAACTTTCTCCATTTCAGTTATAAGGCTCGTCTGCTTTCTTATAGTTTGTTTTTCACTGAAGTAGGACTTTTAATTTTCTTCAAGAACTTTTTCTTTGCATTCACAACTTGACAAGTTGTTTGGCATAAGTGGCCTAGCTTTTGGCCTATCTTGGCTTTTTTTTTTTTTTGAGTTGGAGTCTCACTCTGTCGCCCAGACTGGAGTGCAGTGGCACACTCCCAGCAACCGAAACCTCGACCTGCTGGGCTCCGACAATTCTTCCACCTCAGCCTTCCGTATCTTGGCTTTTGACTTGACTTCCTCACTAAGCTTGGTCATTGTCAGCTTTTAATTTTAAGTACAGACCTGTAACTCTTTCTTTCTCTTGAACAGTCCAGTGTAGGGTTATTAATTAGCTTAATTTCAATATTGTTTTGTCTCAGAGATTAGGGAGTTCCAAAGAGGAGAGAGATGAGGGAATGAATAGTTGATGGAACAGTCAGAACACAAATAGCATTTATTGTCAGGTCACTGACTTATATGGGCATGATTCATGTTGCTTGTCAAGAATTACAGTAGCAACATCAAAGATCTCCGATTAAAGATCACCACAGCAGACATAAGTAAGTTTGAAATATTGCAAGAATTACCAAAATGTGACACAGAAACACAAAGTGAGCACATGCTATTCAAAAAATGGTTCTGATAGACTTGTTCCATGCAATGTAGTCGTGCAAGATTCACATTGCAAAAGATTCAATATCTATGAAATGCAATTAATCAAAATACCATGAAACTAGGTATACTTGTAGTGGACCATAGAAACAGCCTGTGAGAAGGACCAGATGGTGGACTTTGGCTTTGGGTAGCCATTATAAGTTTGTTCAAATAACTAAAGGAAACCGTGCTAAAGAACTAAATCAAGGTATAATTTACAGCACGAAAGAGTTGAGTAGGAACAAAACTAGAGTAGAGTAAGGAAATCACACCAGATAGTAATTCCAATCTACAAAGGAGAACCGGAAATAGTATATAAGAATTGCCGTACAACAAATGCTTGAAACATAAACCTGTTGTTCTTTCTCTTTTCAACTTTTCTAAGTCACCAAATTTAAATAAAGTAATAATTATAACAATGTATTGTATCTGTAACATACATATGCAATATATATTGTAGTAATAACACAGAAAGGGAAGAGAAAATAGACCGTAATGTTTCTATATTTCACTGGAATTAATTTAGCATATAAACCTAAATATGAAGTCAACTTGATGAGTTAAGATATATATGTGATAAGATAGTATAAGAAAGGGATTGGCAGTAGGGGGAAAGTGCCAGGAGATGGGGGGTGAGATTGGCAGTTGAGGGAAACTGCCAGGGGTGGGAGGGGGGGCACATCTCAGCAACAAGGGTACCTGCAAAATGAACATTTGTATACCTAACCTGAATTGTACCCCACATCTTTAAAATTAAAAAAAATTTTAAAAAAGCTAGAAGAGAGGATTTTGCATGTTCATAACACAAAGAAATAATAAATGCTTGAAATGATGGTATGCTGATTATCCTGATTTGGTCTTTATACATTATATATGTATCAAAATATCACTCTGTATCTCATAAATATGTATAATTATTGTGTGTCAACTCAAAAGAAAAGGAATAAATTTTTTAAAAAGATAAATATGGTAAGCCCTAGAGCAACCACTAAGAAAACAGCTTAAAACTAGTAATAAGTAAATAAGTAAGTAAGTAAATAATGAGTTCAAACGCTACTTTTTACAAAAATATTCACTTAGTGCAAAGGAAAGCAATAAAAAAGGTATAAAGAAACAAAAGCAGCGTGAGACATAGAAAACAAAACATGAAATGGCAGACATAAATCCAACTATATACATTTTTAGAGTGCATCTAATTCTTGCTATATATCTCAAAACAAGAAAAAGTACACAGTAAAAATATTTGATATGCTGAATGTATGATGATGATCTTGTCAATTAAACTTTTTCACATTTTATACTAATGTAAGAAAAGTGAAATAACGTTAGTTTTTAAAATATTGTGGATCGAATATAAGTTCATACTTAAAATTATCAAGGGCATATTTTGTTTTCTCTACAATGAATCAAACTTCCACAAGCAGCCAACACATTACCAATGCTGCATAATTAAATTTAAAAAGGAAATGCAATATTCAACCAATGTTAAGATCCATTAATAATAAAGGCAACACTTACATAGCACTCCCTAAGTACCAAGAGAACTTCTAAGTGCTTTCCATGTGCTAACACATTTAATCTTCAAAACTCTATGAAGGAGGAATTGCTGCTATATCTTTCTTTTTTTTTTTTCTTTTTTTTTCAGATGAGGAAACTGAAGAACAGAAAAGATAAGTGATTTTCCAAATCTTACACAGCCACAAAATGGTGGAACTATAATTTGAACTCAGGCAGTCTGGTGTTAAGGTCTGTGTAGTTAAACACTATATTATCCATATTAATAACTTTTTTCATAAAATGATGCTGTTATATAGGTGCAGCTCTAAGCCAAACTCTGAATGGATAAATAATTTGATCAAAGTCACATAAATAGAGTACAGAAACATTTTCTGGGCATTCAGGAATATTTGAGAAGGTCAGAAAAAGAAGGATCTATAGATATCATTAAGTCTACTTTTTCATTTTTATAAATTATAAAACAGAAAGTTGGGGGTTGATTTTGGTCCAAGATCATGTTACTACTAGGTAGCTTGAATTAACCTTGAAGTCCAACTGTCCTGGGTCTTAACCCCACAATTTTTTTACCCAGAATAAAATAGAAAAGTTGCAAGAAAGACTTCCATTTCGATTATTGGTTCAATTAAAAAAAAAAAAATGACCCTGATAGTTGATCTGCAATTTATTTTATTTATTTTTATTTCAACTATCTGTACTGAGTATGGAGAACAAAGAAAGAAAGACTGGACTAAAAGGTGAGCAAAAGATCCATAGATAATGTTTCGGAAAGATCAAGGCAAACAGAGAAGGAGAAAAAGCATGAGAGCTATCTGGGTGAAGTTCACTGAGGACATTTGCAAGACACCTAGGAGGAAGTCAGCTGAAAATTTCAAAAAATAAAGCTTGGCAGTTATGGTGAAGGATGTGAGTAGGTATGGAAGCTAGACTTCCCTTCTGAATATATGGATATAGAAGCCAGAATGACCTTGAACTTTAGAGATGTGGATAGCAAGATTTAGATTCAAGTACTGTTCACTGCCTATGTACTAGAATTCAGACCTTAACTAGTGTTAAAAGATTGACTTTTACATGATAGATATCAGTAGGAACATGAAGCTGTGGGTATCTCTCAGCTTCTTTACCTTTTTTCCCCCAGAATCCTGATTCACCAAACTATATTATAGTCAACAAAAAGAGTTACAACAATTTTAATGAAAACTTAAAATTAGAGTGAATTCCAGTCCTTCCAATAAGAGTAATTATGGACAAGCCACTATCTCTCAGGGTTCAAGTGAACTTTGTTTTGTTACTTCCAAAATATTCAGGGACTTTGATATTGTAATGTGCATTATAAATCTCTAAGAGAGACCTGTGGCATGCATATTTGTCCAAACTCAATCAGAAGAGTTGCCCTAGAAGAGATCTTTCCAGAAGAGTTACCCTGTTGGACATTTTGTTCTCAGCACATACTCAGAAAACTCTACTAAAAATATTTACATTTGCTTTATTAAAAATTGTTATAAACTTATTTTTTCTCTGAGCTTGGACTTTCCATTTGATGTTTCAACAAATTGATAAGTATGAACATCATCCCTACTTCTTCACATTTCTAGTTCAATATCCTGAACTAGAGATGAACAGTTCTGAATATTTATCATTTTGTGATGTCTCACATTTGAACGGCTTTTTCGTCTCCTTTATCAGTCATGTACTGGCAGGCTCCTATACCAAGGACCATGTGGTCCTCTGCTTTCTGAGCACAAAGTAGCTGATTCAAGAAGCCAATGTTTTCTATTTATGGTTTCCAATATAAAAGCAGCACCAGTCTGGCCCCCAGTTTGTGACATGGAGCACTCCCTGTGTATGACAAAGTTTGACAGATCACCCAGCAGTGCCCAACACCAATCTTTCACAACTTTGCTGAGTCTTGATGTGTAATGTGTGATCTTTCTAAAGTTTCCATCCAAACTTCTTAGTCTAATATTCAAATTTCAATCCTTTTCAGTCTCAACCTCTTTTCAACCTGTCTCCGAGGACTCACTTTGATCTTTTATTAATGTATTGATTTATTGAGTGATTCATCCAACAATTATTTTCCATGATAGGTGTTGTGATGGACAGAAAGGCAAATATGGAGACTGCTATCTAGAAGCTTTGGCTTAATTGGGGTAAAACAATATGCAGAAACCATTCAATAGATAGAAGGTAGCAGATAAGAAGTGCTACTAAATAGAAGGGGGTAAGGTGGCATCCAGGTTGAGTGGAAGACTCTTCTAAGTGGAGCATCTGGGAAAGCTTCATAGAAGAGATGACACGTGAGCTTATCGTGGGTGCACAGAATATTTTGAATATTCGCTATGTGCCAGCATCAGAACACACTCATGAATATACCCAATTAAAATGAATAACACGTATTGAGTGTCACACACTCTTCCCCTATGCTTTCCCTGTGTTCTTTCTCAAAATTGTAGGAAATATGCACCATTTTATTTTCTTTCTTTTTTTTTTTTTTGAGTTGGAGTCTCACTCTGTCGCCCAGACTGGAGTGCAGTGGTCGCTCCCGGCCACCGCAGCCTGGACCTGCTGGGCTCCGGCGATGCTTCCGCCTCAGCCTTCCGAGTAGCCGGAATTACAGGCACACGCTACCATGCCTGGTTAATTTTTTGATTTATTGTAGAGATGAGGTCTTGCTTGCCCAGGCGGGTCTCGAACCCGCGGGCTCAGGCAATCCACTCACCTCAGCCTCCCAAAGGCGCGGGATTACAGGCTGAGCCACTGAGCCCGGCTTCACCATTTTATTTTCATCTTGAAAATAAACTGACTCAAGTATTTAAGTTACTTGCCTGGAGATCCTCAGTTAGTGGTTGAGCCAGGCTTTAAATCCAGGAAGCAGAGGTGCAGTTTCCATGTCCTTACTGCATTCTAGTACACTAAACTCTGCTCTCCCTTTTGTGGTTGTAGATCTTATGGTGGTTAGAGTCTAACATAGGAGACAGACTTAATTGTATAAGTGATGATAATACAAATGTTTACAATGAAGTGTAGGACAGGAAAATTATTTGGCAGCAAATAGGGAGGGCACTTAACCCATTAACCCAGACACAGAGGATCAAGGAAGTAGGCACATCTATTCTATTCTACCTGATTGAAAAATTGGAGTTTTCCAGGCAAAAGAGTGAATGAACAGGAGAGGGAATTGGGAGGGTCAGATTGAGTGATCCAGCAGAGAGAATTGTGCATGAACCAGTGAATAAAAGAGCCCAGCCAGATGAGGCAAGCATCCCGTGACTTCAGGATAGAACCATGACTGTGACAATTATCACGAAGGTTTGTTGTGAGTGTTAAATAAACAGATGTTAAAAAAATTTTAAATATAAATTAAAATGAAACAAGAGATTAAGCCTTGGATGACATAAATTAGGCATTCTTTGACTTGTTTCCCTCCATATCACCCATTTTCTTTATTCTTTTTTTTTTTTAGCTTCAAGTCTGTGATGATGACAAATTCAGGTTCATTTTTTTTTGTATGTGCTGAGGGTTCTCTTGGTCATGAGTCAATAAAAGTCATTCAAATCAGTGCTGTCAGTTTTTCTAGTCTAGAAAAGCAAACCTCAAAAAAATGGAAGATCAAAACGAAATCCACTGGATTTTTGTTTTTTGGAAAAATGGAAGACAAAGAAAGTAACCAAATGCAGTATATGGGATCATGCCCTTTGAAGAGGTTAAGTAATGTCAGGAGAAAGGTAAAAGAGAAGAAGAGGAAGGTAAAAAGGAAGACAAGAAAGGATTTATCCAATTTGGATGAGGCCATAGGCCAAGAGATGAATCTTGAAACTGTGACCTTGCTCAGCTTCAGAGCGTGCCATGCATGTTGTATGGATGAAGCTGTGCCGTGTTCGACCTGTATACCCATATATTGTGGCAAAATGCCACAGATAAGTATGACATACGGTTCTTTTTGAAGAGGCATTTCTGACTCTTAATAATGCTAAACACTAGAATGAACGAGATTGCTAAAACAAAAACAGATAACAAAAAATGAGATCCTTGTCACCAGAAGTTTCTAAGTAGAGGTAGATGTAGATTGTTCTTTTTTCAGGGATGTTACACAAGGGAGAAAAGATGAGCAAGAGCATCTATGATTTGCCTTGACTCGCTCTAAGGTTGCATGTTTCTGTGATATTTATATGCCTTTTGTCTTTCTTCTTTTAAATATATGTGTGTGTATAATTAAAAATATTTTTCAAAATGTAGACTAGAAAAATAAAGATATATCCTTAATTATACAGTGTACTACTTGTACTACACAAATTTTAACGTGTGTATGTGTATGTGTGTGTGTGTATGGAGAGACCCCTCAAAAAATGAAAATGGAATTATCATTTGGAGGGTGGGCTCCTTGTAGTACAGACTTCCTCCACTAGGTGAGTTTTCTAGGAACTCATCAGTGTCAGTGTAGAGCGTTGTTGTAAGAGGTGGTATTGTAGAAGAAACGTCTTGAGTTGTGGCAAACAGGTGACTGGTTCTTCCACCATGACAACTCACTCGTTTGCACCATGCAGAGTGCTCAGCAGTTTTTGACCAGAAAGAGCATGACCCCTGTGGCCCACCCTCCCTATTCACTTGATCTCACCCTGAGAAACTTTTTGTTTGTTTGTTTTCCCAGATGAAAAAATTTCTCAAAGGGAGATGTTTTGCTGAGTAGAAGAGGTGAAACCTAAAACCGCAGAAGTACTAAAAGGCATTGAAACTGATGAGTTCAAAAACCATTTTGAGCAGTGGAAAAAGAATTTCAATAGGTATATTGCATCAAGCCAGGCGTGGTGGCTCACATCTGTAATCACAGCACTTTGGGAGGCTCAGTTGGGAGCATTGCTTGAGACCAGGAGTACAAGACTTAGCCTGGCCAACACAGCAAGACCTCATCTTTGCAAAAAAAGTTTTAAAAAGTAAAATACAATAAGTTAAGAGTATTGCATAAAATGATGAGTGCTTTGATGGTGACTGAGGTTTAAACATGTAAATATAAAGGCACACTTTTTATAAGTAAATTCTGGATTTTTGGGGGTCCTTCTCATATATATATACTTAATTTATTTAAAATCTAGGTGTAAGTATTTAATTTATAATCTAAGTATTTAATATTGATGTTCTCCTTTAGATTACTTATGGACTTTTAAAGATTAGTGTTATCTGCCACTATGGGGAGGAAAAACCAGCAAAGAGTCACCAAAGACCAAATGGAGGAAAAAAAATGCACCAAAAAGTCAGCAGTGGTATTATATAGAGATATAAAATTATTTAATACATATTGATATATATTACAGATTAATATCTAATTACATAATTTTATATATATTCCCCCATTCATATTATTTTAATGTATTAATAATGAATGAGCATATTTTACTGGTTTCATATAACTTTATACAAAAGTTACTTATATACCTGCAAAGTGAGGGCTTCTGTGTTGCTTTAAAAGTCTGTGAGTTACCTAAAGGAGAACAATGAGATTAAATACTTAGATTTTTGTAGTCACCTATCAGTTTGCTTATCTTAGCTTATTTTAAGTACAACTTTTTAGTCTTAAAAGGCAATAGTTGTGGCATCCTGTAGTGGAATGAATGGTGTTCCTCAAAAAGATGAGTTCATGTCCAAACCCACAGAAACTGTTAATTGTGAGTTTCTTTGGAAAAATGGTTTTTGCATGTATAATTCAGTAGAAAATCTAGAGATGAGATCATCCTAGTTTATCTGGATTGTCCTAAATCTAATGACATGTATCCTTAAAAGAGACAAATGAGAACATGACACAGTCACAGAAGAGAAAGCTTTGTGAAGAAGGACCCAGAGAGTAGAGTTTTGCAGCCACAGCCAAGGAATTCCTGGAGCACCCGAAGGTGGAGGAGAGAAAGAAGGATTCTTCCCTAGAGACTCCAGAGGCAGTGTGGCCCTGACGACACCTTCATTTCAGACTTACAGTTTCCAGAATGGGGAGACAAGACATTTCTGTTGTTTAAAGTCACTCATCTGCAGTAATTTGTTATAGCAGTTTCAGAAAAATAACATATATCCTTGTGTGTATCTTATCATAATCACCACTGCCAGCTGGTCATTATCACCTAAGTAACACAAAGGGACCTTAGGATACTAGATGGAAGCTCTGTGGCACTAGAGTTCGTTAATCGTAACACTTAGTTTTAAGAAATTGCTCCTGAAATGTCATTTGCTTCCAACAAGGAAAGGTTGTCTTTGCTCTGGATTTTAAAACTGCTCATACATTGAGTACTGAAGAAGTTAAGACCTGAAACCAGCATGAGGGAAAATGGAAGGAAACAAGGCATACAACACGTGATACTTAAAGCAATGTCTGGATTATTTAATAAAACGTAGGGCTTCCTTCCTCTCTTTCCATTTTTAAATTACTACATACAAATAACAACCCAACTTAATAATCAACGGCACATCCTTATCATTTTCACTCATGCAGAGCAGTGTTTCCTATAAATATTCATGGAAAATTTTCCCTTTTACATGTTCAATATCTTTGTGTGATGGTCTGGAGTTAGATTCCTGCTACTGCTCAATGTCAAGGGCACTGCAGCTCCCGCTGAACAAAACATCCTGGCTATCTGCAAAAATGCAGCTGTGGATGCAGGCTTTGCAGTCTTAGATCAAGAAGGCTAGCATTTCACAGACTCCTGGGAGTTGACAGATGGGAACATACACACACACACACACACACACACACACACACACACACACACACACACAAACACTATTCTACATACCAGTCTTTGTGGCCATGTAATCGGTACACTATCCCCAAGGCATGTCAGAAGCCACAGTACTGTATGTATACATGCACAATGTTTTTGGTTACAGTGATACACGGATGTGTTTTCAAATATTGTGCAATCCTTTCAAACACAGGCAAGTATTAAGTAAGTGACACTTCTATTACGCTGATTGACATTTCATTATCTACATGCCTCGCCTTCTTTTTGCTTTAGGATAATTAGTTGTCAGTTCCCCAAAGCAATCACATCATCTGTGTAACTCCACTTCTTCAAAGGGTATTGGGGGACATTTAAAAAAAATCCTTATATTCAAATAAAAACAAATGACCTGAGATGAATGTCCTGAGCTCAGAGAATTAGGCCACTGGAAAATAAGTAAATAAATAAGCTGGCACACCGTATGTTACTTGAAGGTAGGAAAAGATAATAAGTGATTTGAATCAGTGCCTCACCAGTGAAGCACAGGGACTAGGCATGATCAGTGAGACTTTTTTTCCAGAAGTGAAAGTAGTGATTTTAAGAGTTAGTGACATTTGTCATTATGCTGAACATGGAGTTTTATCAATGTGTAGTTACTTCATCTAATCACATTAGGAATAAATTGCTACTTAATTCTGTACATATATTTATATGTTCAGGGTCTCCTCCAAATTTCCTGAAGCATTTTAAAAATTAATTCCTCTCTTCCCAGTAGCTTCACAGCACATATAGAAGCAATGTTACTTTTCTTTGGTGCCCTGCTTATGGTTGAAATTTTAAGTCAGTTGAAATTCACTCTGTAGTGCTCCACATACAAATAAAGCAAATGTATCGGGGGAAAGGAAAGGAAGGAAGGTATAGGCAATATACAAATGTGAATGATTTGTATATGACATAGGAGTGCACAGGGTCAGGCTTAAAAAGGAGGTAATTGATATTGGAATTTATTTAAGCTGGTGATGGCCACAGGTATCATAATGAGAAATCAAGAGAGAAAGGAAAGGTCTGACCCAAGACGGAGGCTCTTGCCTGAGTCTTCAATATAGGGCATGAACCCAGCAGCCTAGAGCAAGGACCTATGTGAAGGTGAGAATGTACCAGACAGGATGCAACAGTGGAGCGCTGGAGCTAATTGGGCCCTAGGGATCATCAAATCTAGCCCTTTTAGTTACGGCAACAAAAGCTCATTTAATTTTCACTGTGAGCTAGATGCTGAGGTTTAATGGTGAGTAGGAATAATAAGGCCCCTCTCCTCACCCATGATACATAATCCACCACTGGGGAAACAGAGGCTGAGATAGAGCGGGCGACTTGCTGCAGGGCACGCAACTCATTTGTACCAGAGTGAATGCTAGAATAGGCCCTCTGGAATTCTTGAATTAGCTGCCAATAGCTGTTAGGCAATAGAACTTGGGGGTCATTGCCAACTACTTGAGATTCAAATGCTTTGTCTTTTCATCTGAATAAATTTTGTGGCCTGAGCCATGCATAGGCTCGTCAAAGCCTTAACTGAAGAAGGAAACAGATTCAGCAACTAACTGTGTAAACACCATTTTCTAAAAACTGTCCCAGAGTTGAGCTTGACAAACCTCCTAACCATCTATCATCAGAGATTTAAACGGCTAACTTTTTAATATTTATTCCTCCCAAAGGGCCTACACCTTGCAAGGACCTCATTATGCTCTAAAACAGTTGCTTTTGGAGTAAACACATAAAGTTACTGAATATTCCATCCATACAATTTTCCAAATCACATGTTGGCAGATATTCAGAAGTGTGAGAGTGTGCCTGTGTATGTTGGTGTAGGGGAAGAAAGTGGCTAAGAAGTAGCCGGGCTCGATGGCTCAGCCTGTAATCCCGCGCCTTGGGAGGCTGAGGTGAGTGAATTGCCTGAGCTCGCGGGTTCGAGACCCGCCTGGGCAGGTGAAACCTCATCTCTACAATAAATAAAAAAAAATTAGTCGGGCGTGGTAGCGCATGCCTGTAGTTCCGGCTACTCGGAAGGCTGAGGTGGAAGGATCGCCGGAGCCCAGCAGGTTGAGGCTCCGGTGGCCGGAAGCGGCCACTGCACTCCAGTCTGGGCGATGGAGTGAGACGCAAACACAAAAAAAAAAAAAAAAAAAAAAAGAAGTGGTGAAAAGGTCTTCCTGTTAAAAATATGTTATAGGACAAGCTAATCATAGATATTTTAGGATGAGAACATTTGTCCTATTTTTTTATGTTGCATTTGAGAAATATCATATACAGAATTTAAGTGACAGCTGGTTAGGGGCAGAGTCTGGAAATTAAGAAGATATTCTGACTCTGAATTTGGTGTTTTTTTTCCATGTTCCTTAGCTATTGATTATTTGTATAAAACTTCACATTGTCTTGCATAGATAATCCAATTGTTAATGCCAAATAGAATGCAAGAAAGATTAAATATAATCGAAAAGATGTTTTGGTGCCAAGTGTCCTTAACAACAACTGTCATTGATGGATACCACCCATCTTTGCTTAAGAACGGGTCTAGTTCTTTGCTGGGAGAACCACTAAAATAAATTTTAAAATGAATGATTGACTTTTTATTTATTTAAATTTTTTTGAGAAAGCTTGATTTAATAAGAGGACAGAAAATCTCCTACAGTGGAAGGGGACCCAAGGGGATTGCCTGACTTTTTATTTTTATCCAAGTGAAAAAGAGAATAGTCAACATATAACTAAGTTACATTGCTTACTCTTTAATAGATGCTCAACAAATATTAGTTGAATAAATAGGCCAAAAGGAAACCGCAAAGATAATTGCAGCAACATAGTGGCAACATCATTTAGTGTAAAAACCAGAGAATTTAGAATCATAAGTTTGAGATCCTGGACCATTTACTTAAGGTCTTTAAAACTCAGGTCCTCCATTAAGAAAATGCAGATAACAATACATTTCTCTCATGATTGCTAAGGGAGATTGAATGAAATGATATTTGAAAGTTCTCACTCTCATATACTATAAAAGATGCTTAGTAAGTACTCGTCGTTGAATCTTGCTTAAATATATTTCAGTCTCATAAGAAGTAGAATATTATTTTACGTAGTGGTTCCTGAAAGTTGAACTGTGGATTGATTGTATGAGAATCACCAGAGGAACTTGGAAAAATATAGATTTTTGGAGTTTACCCAACCTAGTGAGTCAGAATCTCTGAAGGAGGGGCCTGCGAATCTCAGTTTTTGGTTGTATCCCTTTTGGGCATTCTACTATGCAGAACCATTTGGGAACACTGATTTTTTTTTTTTTTTTGTAAATAGAGCTCCCTTAATTTAATGAGCTAAATTGTCATTTCTGGTGACTCTGTAACTCTGACTCCCTCTTTTTTTCTTCTGAATACAGGTTTCTATGACTAATCTATTGCTATTTTACATATTATAGGCGCTCAGTAAATATTCTCAGCCATGAAGCAAACACATAATTAGTAAACACTTTTGGCCACAAACAAATTGACATTAATCATTTGATTTCTAAATAAACTTAGAAGGGGAAATGGGCACACACACACACGTGAACACACACGCACACTTCTCTGGGACAATATTATGTTCTTAAGTTGAATATGCCATAGGTAGACATAAAGAGATTTATGGTTGATCTTTGAAAGTGAAAGATTTTATTTTTCTACTTTACAAATGACTTCTGTAATTCATTTAAAACCAGCAATGCATGCCATTTGTTGATCAATTACCACCTAAATTATATACCTACTTGATTAAAAAAAGCGATTTTTATTTTCTTCTTCTAAGACTTGATTTCCATTTTCTTCTTCTAAGGCTTGATTTCCAAGTGTTTGCTTTAATTTTGTCATGACAGTTTCCACAATATATATGCCCAAATGACACTGAATGAAATTTCTAGCCACAAGAAACTTTTTTTTAGCAAGTTAATTTTAAATGTAATTTTACCTTAAGGTGGACAGCTAGACCTCATGGTAAAATAGAATGAGATTATGAGGCTACTTAAAGTCAGATTCATGCAACGCCACAAACTATCTTAGGATGTAAATTTTTCTCATAAAATGAAATACGATTACAGTATAAATGGTTTTCAGTTTATCCTAGTTTGACCCAAGGATATTTTATGAGTTCTCCTAACATTGTGGAAAGAAGAATCTAGAATAAACAGAATCTATAAAATTAAATCATATATGTTTCATCAATAGAGTAGGAAATAAAAAATATTAAGCTTTATAGGTTTATTAAAATGAGTACAGAAACATTATAAATCTTACTGAAAAGATGTATGTGAATTATTGTCATCCAGCGGCTCAATTATAGGCTACTCATCAACTAGGAAGCATACCAACAATAATGGATAATTGCCTTAGAAAACCCAGTCTGGCATAGCTTGAATGAATCTGGTTCCTATTCATAACCCATCACTTAAAAAAAATACATCATTTAAAGGATAAACATAAAATATGAACCCCATAGCCCAATGAAATGACTCTCATCAAAATTGTAATTGTGTCTTAAATCTACACAAAGTGGCACAGAGGGAGCCAGGCGCAAATCCAGGGAAGAGAAGACTCTGCTTTGACTTGCATTCACCCCAGTTTCTCACCTGAGTTCTTCTTTCCTCCAGGGAAATATGGGCTGTGATAAGGAGAATGATGACCAGAGGATGGCCTCGTCATATCCCTTTAATCCAATTAGAAATCCATTCAGCCTGAATGAGCCATCTATTGCAACCACTTTTCCTCAGTCAATTTATGCTGAGATCCATCAACACCACTTCATGCGCACTGCTGTTCAAGCTCATTCAACATTTTTTTTCTTAGCCTCTCAAGAACTATGCACATCAACACATCCACACATCCACACATCCACCACCACCCGCAGAAGACTACATCTTAAGTTTTCTCTACAGCACTGGCTCTTCTTTGCCATTCTTTGTCTTTTTTTTTTTTTTTTTTAATATTTTCTCCTCTTTTTAAATGTAGGAAAGAGATGTTCACTATTTAGGAATAAAAAGAAGGGAATGGGTGTGCTCTAATTGCCACTTTAATGTTATAAAACAGTCTTGTCAGGTAAGAAGTATATGCTCTTTATCAAGCTGTCATCCTTTTGTTCTTTTTCTTTCCCTTTCTTTATGATCTCAGACCTTTGTAGAGAGCTTTGGAATCCCTGTACCCCTGTTTACCAGGCAGGGCATGCAGCTCTCTCAGCATTAGAATGCACTGATATGGTGTGTATAAGAGATCGTCTTTGATAGGAAATTAGAAGACAGGAAGGGTTCTGACTATTAACTAGCTCTATGATTCTTCTTTCTGAGTCTCACTTTTCTCACTCTAATAATGAGGTCGTTAAACTAAGTCAGTAGTTTTTGAGTGGACATCTGAAAGTCTGAATTAGAAGACCAAAAAAAGGGACAGGTGGTTTGAGATTTTCAACACAAACTGGGTTTTTATTTGAAGAAAAAACAAAGAAAACAACACCAAAACACCAAGCCTTTTTTTTTTAGTTGGAGTCTCACTTTGTTGCCCAGACTGCAGTGCAATGGCACATTCACGGACACCGCAGCCTTGACCTGTTGGGCTCAGGTGATCCTTCCACCTGAGTCTTCCAAGTAGCTGGAACTTCAGGCATGCGCCACCACACCCAGCTAATTTTTTGACTGATTATAGAGATGAGGTCTTGCCAAGTTGCCCAGGCTGGTCTCGAACATGTGGGCTCAGGCAATCCTCTCACCTCGGTCCCCCAAAGTGCTGGGATTATAGGCGTTGAGCCACCGTGCCAGGCCACACCAAGACATTTGTTATGTTCTCTCTAGGTCTATGCTCCACAGTTCAGAAAGTAAGATATGATGATAACCAGAACAACATGTTGTTAGTATTGCTTCATAGTTTATAAAGCACTTTGCATCCAGGGTGTAGAAAATAAATGAAGCCCACCGAAAGGAGAATGATTAAAAACTACAGCAAGGGAATCAGTCACCATTCCTCATGTCTGGCAAAGACTCCAAGGCAGGCAGAAGGGTGAGAAAGCTTTATGGTGGGAGAAGGAAAAGCTTCAGGTATGTTGCCATGGGGAAGCTTTAGACAAGCTAACTTGAAGCAGTGTGTCTACGATTAATGAGGGGTGCACATTTGACTTTTTCCAGTTGGTCTTAATTTAGAAGTAGAGGAAAATTTTTTAAAAATTCTCGGTTATTAACCATGTCTTGGCCCTTTGGTGTGCATTTTTACAGAGATTATTGTTTGATTTCATGGACACATTGCTAGAAAAAGTACATTGATAATACATTGGCTTCTTAAGCTGATTGCTGTAGGTTATAGGTCCGAGTTATATTTTTATATATAATCTAGTCACTATCCTTTGAATATTTAGTCACTCAGCAATGTCATTTGAGTTCCAAAGCAATAGTGCATATTGGAACAACTGGCATATTTTTTCCCTTGTGTTTGTTAATATTATCTGGGATCAAGTTTTCAATGAAAGTCTCCCCTTTTTTTTCTCTGCTGGAATGTTTTTTTTCCTATTAAGGAAAATACATGTAAGATTTAAAAAACAAAGTCTACCCTTTCACACTTTCCCCACTTAAGTTGGAATGGAAGCCTCTGAGAAATATTAACTGGTGAGCTGTCTGCTGCCACTTACAGTGGCTCCTACAAAGACTGCGTGCAGTTTTGTTTTTGACTTCTAGGGTGGTCCAAGTCCACTGTCTCAAAGCCACTATTTATGGACCTTGTGAAGTCAGACTGCTCCTGTAAGCTACAGAGCAGTGAATGTTTCCTAACAGGATGTGTGTAAAGTATGCCACAACTGGTCTAAGAAAGCCAATCTGTATTACCCTCAGTGTTGGGTTTTTGGATTCCTCTTCAATTGTCTTTTGTTGTGTCATATAATAAGTCATGAATTTACCGTCTCTTCTTTTGGCTTAGGAAGAGCTACTCATAGGGCACTATGATATCAAACAAGAAAATAAGCAAACAAAGCCAACAACTTCTATTTCTCATTTTTCTTCAAGGCAGATGTACAAACTGTATTAGTCATACTGGATTGCATGATCTTATCTTTTTGCACGGGAAGATATTGAAAGACTCAGTGACACAAAAAAACGTAAAGTGATTTTAGAATTCGGGTTTTCTGACTTTGCCTGTGTGTGCATTCATTCCACTAAACCACATTTCTTCTCAAAATATGGTGTCTTTGACTGTAAAATACAATATCAGTCATACCCATTAGATAGATGGCCGGTCCAGTGTATCTGCAGGCAGAAGATAGAATTTCATAATGTATTTACATTTCTGGTTTTATTTCTGGAGTCTTGACTTCATAAAATACTATTGTGGATGTAGTGTGTCTTGTTTTGGGTTTAGCTAACTCAGTCTACACCACTTCTTGCATAAACTCATGCAAAGAATCTCTGTAGAGACTTGGAAAAGACTGGTGACTTTTATCCCTTCTTCACCTTTGAGTTTGACTTGGAAATCTTTTTCTCCTGCGGGAAAGTTCAGTCAGAGTCTGTTGGACCTCAGAAATGATGGTAAACATATTCTCTGAATCTAGCTGTATGTGGATTTATTTAATGATCAGGCAAACCTGCAATTATAGATAAATGAAATCATTAGGCAGACTGTGTGTTATAGTCGGACAATATGGACATTGTACCAATTTATTCATTATGGAGAGATAACATGAACCTCCATCAAGTATTTAATGATGTGAATCCATTCCTTCAATTGCATACCTTGTGTTTTTGTTGTTGTTGTTGTTGTTTAGGCAGAGTCTCACTCTGATGCCAAGCTGGAGTGCAGTGGCATCTCACAGTCACCAAAGCCTCGACCTGCTGGGCTCAGGCAATCCTTCCACCTCAGCCTTCCAAGTAGCTGGAACTACAGGCATGTACTACCACACCCAGCTGATTTTTTTGATTTATTGTACAGACGAGGTCTCACCAAATTGCCCAGGCTAGTCTCGAACCCCAGAGCTCACGCAATCCTCTTGTCTTGGCCCCCAAGGTGCTGGGATTACAGGCTTGAACCACCGTGCCTGGCCAACCTTGTGTTAATGATTATTACTCTTGATCTATTGCTAAATATATTGTTTTCTTCCATATTTTCAAACTTTTAATTCATTCATCCAAAGAATATTTTCAAATACCTTCTTTTGTACTATCCTTCTATTACATCTTGTAAATATGTTAATAAAAGGTACACTATCCTTATTTCTGAGGAGAAAATAATTCATTCATTTTTTTCTTCCAGGCATATCTTTATTCTTTTTATTCACCTGACATTCACCTACTCATCCTTCAAAACTAGTTCAAATTATCTGTGAATTATCTTGGCCTTATCCACTGGTGTCCTAATGTCAAGAATTTAACATGACTTTCAATCTTGAAGCTTCCACCAGAATCTTAACTACATGAGTTATTCACATATTTTAAATTTTATCCCAATAAAATATAAAATAACATTGTTAATTTTAATAGAAAATTAGATATCAAGTAATGTGTTATAGATTATGAAAGGAGGTACCTATAGAAACCTAGGATGAACTTAGTTTAGCATAGTCTTTTTTTCCTCAGCATAGCCATTTTTGCTTAGACTTTAACCCTGACATGCTTTGAATCTATCACAGGTTAGACATAGATAAATTTCCAATAGGCAAGTTTTAGGAATCGTTCAGACATTCTACTGCAGGTCAAGCAGCAGCCTATCCCACCCCATTGGCAAATCTCCATCAGATGCAAGACCAGGACAGACCAACCTTTCAATTCATGGTTTAGCCTAATAATCTCTAGTAAACTTTCAGGTTCCTTGTCAAGGCAGAAGATCAAAGATCACCCCTTGGCTGGGAGAAGCCAAAGAAATGATAATAGACCACCTTTTTGGTCATGGAGTTTGTGGATTGCAAATGTCTGACAAGTATCCTGCAGGAAAAACATCACCCTTTGTCTTCCATCCAGCCCACCACCATGGCAACAATTTTGTGACTAATCCGCCCATCTGCCTGCTGTACATCACCTGACATCAGTACCTGCGCTTACCTGCCCCTTCATGAGGACGTGGAGCAGACCACCACCCAATCTCCTTAATAACCTCCCCCCATCCAAGAGAAAGGTTAAAAGGACCCAACCACGAGCAGCCATTTCGCCATCGCCAGGCCATTGTGGCCATTGCCTTACTAGACACTGGTGTGGCCACGTGCTCTTTGAGCTATGGCTGTCATCAGGCTTCCTGACTTTGGCCCCGTTCCCTGCCTTGGGGAGGTAGGTGAATCTTCTCTTTCTTTCTCTCTCTCTCTCTCTCTAATTTACCTTTTAAATAAACTATATTTTCTAATCTAACTTCTGTACAATTCTTTGCATCCTTCATGTGGCTCTGAATCACACACCACACAGCCCACACCCTCTGGAGGCCCTGCTGTGAGTGTGCCTTCACATTTTTGAAGTTTCCATCGAGACGTGACTTAACGGTTTACAATATGAAATCTCATGTGATCAATTTGGATATAATATTTCCAACTCGTAATCTATAAAAACAAACAAATATGGATTTTTTGTTTGTCTGCCTTTTTCAGCATCTTCCTCTTACTTGGCCAATGCATCTTACCCAGAAGACGGATAACTAGATTACTTGAGAGGAATGAGAACTTTTCTACTCTAGGAGTCAACTTATTGTGGGACATGTTCTGGTTCTGCCTGATGCTTAGTGTCTGTCCTGAGTGGGGACTCTCTGGCCTGGTAGTCAGGGCAGCATGCTGATTTCTGATTAAAAATAAAAAACAAAAACATGAGCATTGAGGATTTGGAAAGTCTACTGTCACCTGGAGCAGTCAGAAAATTAAAACATATTCAATTCCCAGGTATTAAAGAGGGTCTAGAAATAGGAAAAGATGTCTGTGTAATGGGTGTTATCATTTTGGAAATGTTAAATGTTGTCTTGTGAAATTTTTGAAAGCACTGCATTTCTATAACTACTTAGAGTAGTCTTTAAGAGAGTCCTTTCATCTAAATCAATCAGTTACTAAAAACTCTAAGAGAAAAGATTTAAAAAGAGGAGTGGCTATGTGACAGGATGGGGGCAAATGCTCAAATATATTTCTTGTATGATTGAGTGAGTAAACACAGAAACACATGCAGTTGGCCTCACCTGGGCTGACTGAATATCTCCCTCTAGCCCAGTGGCAGGAGGGGGTAGGGGTTGATAGCAGAGGTATTTCCTTTTGAAAGGCAAGTTGCAACTTTAAAGGCCTGGCCCGGTGCCAGGCAGGTTTTGTTTAAGAAAGGCCAAATGGCCCAAAGACTGGCCATTCAATGGAAATGCAAAAAGAGTAACTAACTCACAGACTTATCCAAACCCCTCTTCTGAAGTTGACGGTTTACAACCCGGCAGTGCGCGAGAAACTATTCGTTCTTTGAAAAA
>CAUYQG010263337.1:0-28014 GCA_963574415.1 Tarsius wallacei
TTAATGGTGGTGGGTATCTATCTGAGGATGGGGAGACACCTCTTATCAACAAGGGTACCTGAACGAAATATTTTTGTATGCCTAACCCCTAACTGTACCCCACAATAACATAATAAAATAAAATAAAATATTAAAAAAAAAAAACATAGAGAAAAATAGTGGTAGTTAACAGAGATTTAGCATTATTCTCAACTTTTTAATGTGTTAACTCCTTTAATTTTCACAGACCAATGAAGCAGATACGATTATTCTTCCGATTCTAAAGTAGCCTGTCCAAGGTCATAACACATAGCAGGTTGCAAAATCAGCTTAATGATGTATGTAACATAAGGAATAACCCCACAAACACAGACCTAAAACAAAGATTTAGTTCCACCAAATTCTAAAATTTTGTCATACAACAGAGTTGAAACCCTCCCCAATTCTATTTCTCTACTTGTCTCCTCAGAGGTAACTAACAACCTGTATTTGACATTTTTAATTCCCATACAAGTGTTTATTCTATTATGGAAGAGTTATGGATCTCTAGGCAGCATTTAGCATTATTCTACACATTTATAAAAATTGTGTGTACGTGTGTGAGAACATGGGAGTTTATTAAGAAGACAGAAAAGCTCCCGCAGCAGGAGGAGACCTGAAAGAAGGTAGCCCTATACAATTTATATTAATATTATTTTACTTATATGTACCTTTTGCAACTTGATTTTTGCTCAAGATTGTTCTTTATGTATCAATGTTGATGCATACAGCTCCAATTTTGTTCTATGGAGTTTCACTGTATGTGTGTAAAAAAGGTACTTTAGCAGTGAACTGGTCTTTCAAATGAAATTTTATATGAAAATGCCAAACAGGCAAAAGCAGAGCTGTTCTGGTTAAGGGGGAGAAGCAGAATCCCCACTCACATTGGCCCTGGCCACTCAGCAGGAAGACAGAGACAACTCCCCAGAACCACAGCAGGACTCCAGGGGAGATCATCAGAAAACACCAGTTGGGTTATATCTTTAAAATATTAGGCCTTGGAAAAACAATATAGGAAAATCAACAAAACCAAAAGATGGCTCTTCGAAAAGATGAACAAAGCTGACAAATCTTTAGCTAGACCAACTAAAGGAAAAGAGAGAAGACTCAAATTACTAAAATCAGAAATGAGGGAGAACATTATCGATCTTCTAGAAATAAAAATAATGATGGGAATATTATGAACAGGTGTATACCCACAAATTAACTAACTAGACTAAATGGACAAATTTCTACAAAGACACAAACAACTAGAAACTTACTCAAGGAAAAATGGAAACACTACCCATAAAGAAACATCCAGACTCAAATGGATTCACTAGTAAATTCTACCAAACACATAAAGAAGAATACCAATCCTTCACAAAATTCTTCCAAAATCTGTAAGAGGAAAGAATACTTACTAACTCATTCTATGCAACCAGTACTACCCTGATAACAAGGAAAGAAAATTACAAACCAATATCTCTTATGAATATACACAGAGATATCCAACAAATTACCAGCAAACCAAATCCAACAACATATACAAAGGATTATATTGGGTTGATGCATACATTTGTTGCATTTGTTTTTGGCACAGCAATACTGCACAGTGTTGGGAGTTTATCATTTGTTATTTGTCATTTGGAAGTGACAATGTTGTGCCTGTGAATACACCTTGCATTTTGAAGAAAGTTAGTGCTATTTGTGGGCTAAAGAAGATGGAGTGTCAAGTGGAAGAAAAAGGAACACTTCTGACATATTCTTCTGTTTGAGTTAACAGAGAAGTAAAGGCAGCAGAGGCGGCTCAAAACATCTGTGCTGTGTATGCGGAAAATGCCATCAGGGAAAGCACAGCAATAAAATGGTTTTGTCATTTGAAAAAGGGCCACTTTGACCTGAGTTCAAGAAGATCATTGAGCTTTGATAAAGAAACGCTTTAATCCACAATGATCCATGTCAGTCAACCCAAGAATTGATAAATGTGAGACCAGTCAACCATTGTGCAGTATTTGTATTCCATGGGCAAGCAAAAAACACTACGAAATTATGCGTCAACCCAATATATCATAACCAAGTGGGATGTATCCAAGAAATGCAAGGTTGGTTTAACAACCAAAAATCAATTAATGCAATATGGGGGACCTCAAAAAAAAAACAGAAGTATCTTTTGGAGGGCAATCTCCTTGTAGTACAGGCTTTCCCCACTAGGTAAGTGTTCTAGGAACTCATCAGCATCAGTGTACCATGTTGTGAGAGGCTCATTCAGCTTCAGTGAATTTTTTTTGGAGATTCTTTCAATGCATTTGCCCATTTCACGATTAACGAATGCACCTGCCCACACCAACCTAAGTGTTCAGCAGTTTTTGACCAAAAACTGCATGACCCCCAATCCTTGGTCTCCCTATTTACCTGATCTTGCCCCAAGCAACTTTTTTGTTTTCCCGGGTAAAAAATAGTCCTCAAAGGGAAATGTTTTACCAATGTGGAAAAGATGAAACAAAAAACAGCACAACCATTAAAATGCACCAAAATTGGCAAGTTCAAAAACTGCTGTGAGCAGTGGAAAAAGTATCTTGATAGCTGTACTGCTTCAAATGGAGAGTACTTTAAAGGTGATTGAAGTTTAAACAAGATCAAATACACAATTTTTAATAAATAAATTCCAGGTTTTTTGGGGTCCCCCCCCATACACCATATTATCAGACTAAAGGACAAAAACCAATCATCTAAATAGATGCAGAAAAAGCATTTGATAAAATTCAATATCCCTTCATTATAAAAATTCTCAACAAATTAGAAACAGAAGGAAACATCTTCATCCTGATAAAGGATATCTACAAAAATTCATAACTAACATCATATTTAATAGTGAAAGACACTGGGCATGGTGGCTCATGCCTGTGATCTCAGCATTTTGAAAGGTGGACGCAAGAGGACTGTCTGACCCAGGGGTTCGAGACCAGCCTGGGCAACTTGGTGAGATCTCGTCTCTACAATAAATCAAAAAGCAGCTGAGTGTGGTGGCACCACCTCTAGTTCCGGCTGTTTGGAAGGCTGAGGTAGAATTCCACTGTGCTCCAGCCTGGGTGACAGTGAGAGATTCTGACTTAAAAAATATATAGTAAAAAACAATATTTTCCCCATCAAGAACAAGACAAGAATATCTGCTCTTACCACTTGTATTCAACATTGTACTAGAGGGTCTAGCCAGGGCACTTAGGCAAGAACAAGAAATAAAAAGCATCCAGATCAGAGAGGAAGAAGTAAAACTAACAAAATGACATGATCTTGTATAGAGAAAATACTAAGGAATCCACCAAACAACGATGAAAGCTAAAAATCAAGTTCAGCGAGGTTTCAGAATACAAAGACAATATTCAAAATACAAAAATCAATTGTATTTCTATACACATGCAATGAGTAATCCAAAAATGAAATGAAGAAAACAATCCCACTTATAATAGCAACAAAAAGAAAAACATATTTAGGATAGATTTAACAAAAGAAATGTAAAACGTATACTTTGAAAACAAAAAAAAATTGTTGAAAGAAGTTTAAAAGAATATAAATAAATGGAATGGTATCCCATGTTCATGTATCAAAAGACTGAATATTGTTAAGATGGTCATACTCCAAACTTCAATACATATTCAATGCAATCCCTATCAAAATCCAAGCTGGCTTCTTTGCAGAAATTTACAAGCTGATTCTGAAATTCAGAGGCCCAGAATAGCTAAAACAATCTTGAAAAAAACAAAGATGGAGTACTTATACGTCCAGATCTCAAAACCTACTAAAAGATTCAGTAACCAAGACAGCATGGTACTGGCATAAGAAGAAACTCAGAGTCAATAGAACAGAATTGAGAGTCAAGAGATAAATCCTCATCAGGTGGCTCACACCTGTAATCCCAGCACTTTGGAAGGTTAAGGCGAGAGAATCACTTGAGCCCGGGAGTTCAAGACCAGCCTGGGCAATGTAAAAAGACCTCATCTCTGTAAAAAATACAAAAATTAGCCAAGCATGGTGGTGCATGCCTTGTAGTCTCAGTTACTCAGGAGACTGAGGCAGAAGAATTCTTTGAGTCCAGATGTTCCAGGCTGCAATGAGACGTGATTGTACCACTACTACACTCCAGGCTGGGCAACAGAGTGAGACCCTGTCTCAAAAAAAAAAAAAAAGATAAATCCTCACATGTATAGCCAATAGGTTTTTGACAAGACAATTCAATATGGAAAGAACTATCTTTTCAACAAGTGTTACTAAGACAACTAGATATCCACAAGCAAAAGAATAAAGTTGCACCCTTGCTCTCCCAATGTACAAAAATTAACTCAACATCAAAGAGCTAAAACTATAAAAACTCTTAATCAGCAGAAAGCACAGGAATAAACCTTTGTGCCCTTAGATTAGGCAATGGTTTATTAGATATAACACCAAAAACAACAAAACAAAAGTAAATGATAAAACTGACATCACCAAAATTTAAAAATTGTTGTGCTTCAAAGGACATTACAGAGAAAGTGAAAACAACTCATAGACAAAGGATTTTAATAGACATTCTTCCAAAGATATATAAATAGCCAAAAAGCACATAAAAAGATGTTCAATATCATTAGGAAAATGAAAACCACAATGAGATACCATTTCATTCACACTAACAAGATGGCTAAAATAAAAAAGACAACAAATGTGGCAAAAATGCAGAAAAACCGAAATCCTCACAAATTGCTGGTGGGAATAATAAATGGTGCAGCCCTTTTGGAAAACAGTCCAGTATTCCTCAAACAATTAAATACAGAGTTTCCATATAACTCAGTAATTTCATTTCCAGCATATACCCAAGAGAAATGAAAAGACATCCAAACAAAAACTTGTTCAGAAATGTTCATAGCAGCATTACTCATGATAGCCAGAAGGTAGAAACAACTCAAATGTCTACCACTGGATGAATGGATAAACAGAATATGGCATACTTATACCATGGAATACTTGGCTATAAAAAAGTACTCATACAAGCTACAACATGAATGAAACTTTAAAACATTATGCTAAGTGCAAGCAGCCAATCACAAACACACACACACACACACACACACACACACACATATACACACACACATATACACATACACACACACACACACGTCCATTTATTTGCAATGCCTACAATAGGTAACTCTATAGACACAGAAAGTAGGTTAGCAGTTGCCCAGGGGTATGAGGAGAGGCTGGAGGTAACAGTTTAAGGATACAGGAGGTTTCTTAGAGGACATAAATATGTTCTAAAATTGATTGTGGTGATAGTTACACAACTATTTGAATACACTAAAAACCACTGCATTATATACTTTAAATTGGTGAATGCTATTGTATGTGAATTTAAATGACTGAACTGTGTTGTAACTGAACCTCAGTAAAGATACTATAATTTTTTTAAGGCAATACAGCTTTCACCTGACCATCTTGGGTTCTCTCTCTTGGAACCCAGCTACCAATTCTGTGAAGAAGCCTAAACTAGCCACTAAGAATGCCCATATGAACACATTACAACCCATAGCACTAATTAAGGTCCCATCTGACAGCCTGCATCACCCACTAGACAAGTAAGTGAACCAGCCTTCTTAAGATTTCAGCCCCAGCCTTTAAGTCTTCCTAGTGATGCCCCAGACATCATGGAACAGAGACTAGCCATCCCCACTGTGACCTATCTGTATTTCTGACCCACAGAATCCAAAATTCTAGATTCTTGCTCTATGGCAAAAATAAAAATAAAAACTAAAAAATGTGTGTGTACACACACACATGCATATATCACACACAGAAAGAAAAGAGAGAGTCTGCTTAGATCAAGCACAACCTACCTGCCATGTCCTTTTCCTGAAACTTCATGGAAGCCTCCCTGTCACTGGTAGAAAGCTTCCAGGTTTAAGAATCAAAATGTTGGCTCAGCCTGTAATCCCACGCCTTGGGAGGCTGAGGTGAGTGGATTGCCTGAGCCCGTGGGTTCAAGACCCACCTGGGCAAGTGAGACCTCATCTCTACAATAAACCAAAAAACTAGCCGGCATGGTAGTGCGCGCCTGTAGTTCCAGCTTCTTGGAAGGCTGAGGCGGAAGGATCGCCGGAGCCCAGCAGGTTGAGGCTGCAGTGGCTGGGAGCGGCCACTGCACTCCAGTCTGGGTGACAGAGTGAGACTCCAACTCAAAAAAAAAAAAAAAAAAGAATCAAAATGTTCAGGTTCAAGGCCCAGTTCCCACATTTACTAGTTGGTAAAGTTTTAACCAAGTAATTGCTCTGAGCCTTAGTTTTCTCATCCCAGAAATGGGAACAAGAATGTATATGAAATGAGATAACCATTTATGATAGCAGTTTGAGTACAGTAAAGTGACCTATGGATAGCATTTATCAATATTATCAATCGATCTTTACTTGAACATTTAAATTCTTCCTATCATTCCCCAGTATATTCATATGGCTGGAGACAAGTAGGGAACTGGGCCTACTGTCCACTATTTGCAAGTCATTTTCACAAAAGTCTTTGCAGTATTATCATAGATCACATGTTTTTGCCTCCCAGGATAACTGAAAATTCATTAATTCTTCATAGGCAAACCACTTGCATTTATTGAGCAGAAAATACTCCAACAAAGATCAGGCTTGGACTAAAGGAACCCCATTTTATCTTAACAAAATTGCATTCCATTTGGTCTTGTATAGTTAAAAGGAAAAAGAGACTTCAACTAAAGCTATTTTTAGGTAGCAACTAACCCACCTACCTCATTTCAGATAATGAAATATTTCTTGTAAAAAAGTATATTAACCAATAAACTTTTATGAATTATACTGCTTTAAAACACTGTAGTAAACCACTGTTTTAAAAAGAACCCTGGTGATTCCATATGAAAAGCAAATACATATGACATAATTCCACTTTTTGACATACAGCCTAGAAAAACCCTTGCACAAGTACACAGGAGATGGAGATACACATTCAGCAATGTCTATAATACTAGAAAGAAAAATAAACTGAGACAAATCTAGATGTCCATTATCGACACAATAACACATAAACAAACTAGAAAATATACATATAATGAAATACCATAACAGACATGAATGAACTAGAACTACCAGAATCAATGTGGATAAATTTCATTAAAAGAACATTAAAAGGCTGAGGTGAGTGGATTGCCTGAGCCCGTGGGTTCGAGACCCGCCTGGGCAAGCAAGACCTCATCTCTACAATAAATCAAAAACTAGCCAGGCGTGGTAGCGTGGGCCTGTAGTTCCAGCTACTTGGAAGGATGAGGCGGAAGGATCGCCGGAGCCCAGTAGGTCGAGGCTGCGGTGGCCGGGAGCGGCCACTGCACTCCAGTCTGGGCGACAGAGTAAGACTCAAAAAAAAAAAAACAAAAAAACAAACAAAAAAAAGAACATTAAAGAGAAAAGCAAGTTGAATATACACAGTATGACATCCTTTATTAAAAATTTTAAATGCAAAATGATACTATATATCATTTTTTGATACATATGTGAGTGGTTTGAAAAAAAACTACTGCATTCATGGGAAAGAAAACACAAATTTCAGAATGGTGATTATGTGGGAGTGAAGGGTGGGAGAGGAACTGTGTCCAGGTAAAGAATACAAGAGTTTCAACTCTGGGTTTGTATTGTCTTCTTTTTCATGTGGGGATATACATGTTCTATGCGTATTACATCAGTCTGCAAGCCCTTTTTGAATGTCTAAAATACTTTCTAATTTTTTTCAAGCATGCTCTGATTCCGTGAAGGTGAGGCGTTTATGCACTACACGCAGACACACTACTAGAACACTCTATCATTCTCCAAAGGGTTGAAACATGAAGGACTCCTCAAGAGCACATTTCTGATAACTCTTGGTCTCCCTGTTTTTCTTACATTGTAAACAGAAATCCTTCAAAAAGTAAGCTCAATATCACTGGCCATCAAAGAAATGCGCTTCACATACAATAGAATGCCAAAAATTTTTAAAGTGATAAAAGTGTTGGTGAGAATGCAGAGAAACTAGAATCCTCATTCACAGTCAGTGGGAATGGAAAACGGGCAGCCACTATGGAAAACAGTCTAGCAGTTCCTCAAAAGGTTAAACAGAGAACTCCCATATGACCCAGCAATTCCACTCCTAGATGTATATCACACAAGAAATAAAAATATGCCCACATAAAAACTTGTACATGAATGCTTATAGCAGCATTACTCACAATAGCCAAAAAGTGGCAACAGCCCAAATGTCCATGCACTGATGAATAGGTAAATAAAATGTGGTCTAGCCACACAATGGCATAATATTAGGTCATAAAAAAAGAATGAGAAGTACTGGTAGATAATGCAGTATGGATGAACCTTGAAAGCATTATGCTAAGTAAAAGAAGTCAGACACAAAAGGACACATAGTGTATGATTCTACTGATAGGAAATATCCAGAACAGGTAATTCCACAGAGACAAAGAAGCAGACTAGTGGTTGCCAAGGGTGGAACAAGGGAATGGGGAGTGACTCCTGAGTGGCATGGGGTTTCTCTTCATGGTGATGAAATAATTCTAAAATCAATTGTTGTAATAACTGTGTGACTCTGCGAATATACTAAAAACATGGAACATTTTAAGTGGGTGAATCGTATGGTATGTAAATGATATAGCTATAAAGGTGGAAGAAAGGTCCCCTCCCTGACCCTGCTGTGTCCCAAGACAGTTGGTATGCCATGTAGAGGAGGGCTCAATATGGCTGACCAACATTCATTAAACCTTTAAATAGGCCCAAGTCCGCTCCTCCCACTCTGAATTTAAAAATTTGAAATGCTATTACCACAGAAAAACAAATTTCAGCATGAAAATGACACAAATTTCATCATTCCCAAACTAAGAAAATGAAATTTAAGAAGGAGTAACTTGTCGCTAGCAAGCAATAGCAGGGGCATTAGTTGTATTTTCTGGATCCAATTTGTAAACATCCTGATGATCCTACTACCATGCAGCCAGGAAGAACTTTCAGATGGAAGAACACATGAACACTAATGAAGGGTCACAGGCTCCAACCCTGTGACATAAGAGAAGTCCACACCTAGGTGAAAGTGCAATGATTGAGACAAAGGACAAGGTATCATAGGACAGGCCAGGATGGGAGAGGCAGAGAGATGCCCCAGCAGACTGTGCTCTGAAGAAGACCCTCAACTGAAAAGACCTCTCCATGCCCTCCCCCATGCCAGCCCCTGAAATTAGGGACAAAGCTTACTTTTTCAGCATAAGGCACAAGGAGACTCCAATGAAATGCCACCGCTGGTATGGGAACCAAGAGGACAAAGCCTGGGGGGAGGAGGCAGGTAAAACTAAGGTATGACACAAGAATTGTGAGGTACACCTCAAAAGAGATGGAGTCACAGCAAGAGAACAGCCTGGAGACACTGGTCAGATGGGGAGAAGTGCCCAAGAAAAAAATGAGTTCCTAAGATCAACACCAGCTTCTCAGGACTCTGCTCAGAGCTGTCTTTACCATATGATTCAGGAAAGTTAAAATTTTTAAAAAAACTCAGAATCAAATACTTTCTGATAATCTACTTGTGAACAGCCAAGTTCTCCAACTTGGTCTTCACTTGGAGAGCACCATGAAATACAGATGTCTTAAGCTTCTACTGACTATACTGTATTAAGCCATACAAGTTTCTTCATGCACATCATTCAATAAACATTGAGCACCTGCTCCATGCCAGTCCGACACTGGCCTTGGAAGGATGACAATGTAACAAATGATGATCCCTGCCCATGAGGGAGGATAATTAATTAGGATACAGGTGATCCCTGAAAGCAGGAAGTAACAAGTCAGACTCAAGAAAGAAGGAGTGACTCAATTCCAACACTTCAGGGCCACTGGGTTTGGGGAGTATTTTTTGTTTGTCTTTTTATTTCAACAGCTTAGGAGTACAAATAGTTTTCAGTTATATGGTTGCACTGTACAGCAGTGAAGAGGTCTGGATGAAGAAGTCTGGGCTTTAAGAGTACCCATCAGCCCCATCTGTGCACATTGTATTGCATAGGCGATTTTTCACCCCTCCTTCCCTCCCCCGTCCCCCTTCTGAGACTCCAGTGTCCATTATATTAATATCAATGGTCCTCATAACCACCTTTTTAGCATCAGGACCAGTTTTGTGGAATACAATTTTTCCATGGATGGGGGGGACAGGGCAGGGGGAATCATCAGGCATTAGATTCTCCTAAGGAGCGTGAACCTAGATCTCTCATGTGCGCAGCTCACGCTAGGTTCACACTCCTATGAGACTCTAATGCCGCCACTGATCGGACAGAATTTGGAGCTCCTACTGTGCGGCCTAGCTCCTAGCAGGCCACCGACAGGTACCAGTCCACAGTCTGGGGGTTGGGGACTGCTGCATTATATCATTCTCTATGCGTTTGCAGATCCTTAGTTTAACTCCCACTTATAAGTGAGAACATGTGGTGTTTGGTTTTCGAGTTAGTACACTTAGGATGTCCTCCAATTCCATCCAAGTTGCTGTTTTTTTGTTTTTTTAATAGAGTCTCACTATGCTGCACAGGCTGGTCTTGAACTCCTGTCCTCAAGCAAGCCTCCTGCCTTGGCCTCCCAAAGTGCTGGGATTACAGAGATGAGCCCCCACACCCAAAGGATGGCCACTGGGTTTGACAAGAAGGCAGCTCTCCCCTAAAGATCCTGGAGAACTTTATTCTGGCTTTAATTTGAAACGCTTACACCAAAGTGTTGCCTTTGGTATAAGATTAGAATGGCTTTTTTTTCAATTAAAGGTTAAACAGCAATGGGTAAAAATAGTGACTGAAGAGTACGGAAAAGAAATAAATCCAGCTGCAGTGTTCTACGCTTTATAAAATAAATGAAAAATTATGTTACTACATTTACAATTAAATGCTTCTCTGTATTTCACATATGTGAAGTAAACAGGCAAAGCATCTAGTCAACTTCAGTTTATGGCTTATCAACTTCTTTTCTCCAAGCACAATCATTACTCAATGCCCACTCTGGGTTCAATAGTAGTTTTCTGAAATATGAACTAAATTAGTGACTGAATTTACCATTCAGCTCACTCTAACACATAGTGATGCTCCCCAGATACGCATACATATATTCAGAAGAAGTAAGTTTTCTAAGAAAATTAACTTTAGAGAGTTTTGGAGGAAAATGTACCCCCCAAAATTATTACAACAGTAAACAATTCCACCATCCCCTCTGCCCACAGCAGAACCTAAAATTCATGTCTGCCCAAGGAATCAACTGCAGAAAGACATGGCCCCATGGACCAAAACCAAAGAGGGTCTCCGAGGGCTGTCCCACCTCTGACATGTATACTACTCTGCTCGGCAGTAATGCTTATCCTGTCCTGCAAGGCTCCCAGTGACTTCGTGTCCCACTGGGCCATGAGCTCCCTTCAAAGGGACTAGATTTTTCTCCTGTCATACTCCTTGTGGCCTTCAGAACTCTGAGAATCCAGCAGAGACTGGGGAAATTACTGAGCCAAATGGAGAGCTGCTTTCGTGTCTTAAAAATAGCGTTTTCACAGTAAATTTTTCCCTCACATAAAAGAAGCAATGCATGTTTATTACAGAAAACTCAGAAAGTATGAAGGAGACAGAAGTATTTTCAAATTGTCTAACATGGAGAAGTACAGTCATGTGCTGCATAATGATGTCAGTCAGCAATGGACCACATAAATGAACCGTGATCCCATATTATAATGCAACTGAAAAATTCCTATCACCTAGTGACACCACAGCATTAGTTATGTTCAAGTACAATGCACTATTCACGTGTTTGTGATGATGCTGCTGTAAACAAACCTACTATGCTGCCAGTCGCACAAAAGCATAGCACATACAACTATGTAGTGTACATAACACTTGATTGTGATAATAAATGACTGTCACTGCTTTATGTATTTACCATACTATACTTTTTATAAGAGAGTGTACTTCTACTTATTTTTTTAAGATGTTAACTGTAAAACAGTCTCAGGGTGATCCTTGAGAAGTTATTTCAGAAGAAGGCGTGGTTATCATAGGAGATGACAGCTCCATGTGCGTTATGGCCCTTGAAGACCTCCCAGTGGACAAGATGTGGAGGTGGAAAATGGTGATATTGATGATCCCTTCTCTGCATGGGCCTAGCTAGGTTCATGTATGCATTTGTGTCTTAGGTTTTTGGGGTTTTTTTTTTTCTTTTTTTTTTTTAGTTTTTAGCCAAAAAAAAAGTTTAAATAAAATACAAATAAAAATTGTTAAAATAGAAAAACGTTTATAGTATAAGGATATAAAGAAAGAAAATATTTTTGTACAGCTGTACAATGTATATGTGTTTTAGGCTAAGTGTTATTACAAAAGTCAAAAAGTTTTAAAAAGCAAAAAATTTATGAAGTGAAAAAGTCACAGTAAGCCAAGGTTAATTTATTATTGAAGAAAGAAATAATATCTTATAAATTTAGAATAGCCTGTACATGCAGTGTTTATAAACTCTATAGGAATAACATCGTAGGCCTTCACATTCATTCACCACTCACTTGCTGACTGACACACAGCAACTTCTAGTTCTGCAAGTTTCATTCACGGTAAGTGCCCTATACAGATCTTGTATCTTGTATCTTGTACACTGTATTTTTACGGTACCTTTTCTATGTTTAGATATATGTAGATACACAAATACAACTGCCTACGGTGTTCAGTACAGTAACACGCTGTACAGGTCTGTAGCCTAGGATTCCCAGTCTCTACCAAATATATAGCCTAGGTATGCAGTAAGTTAGACCATCTAGGTTTGTATAAATGCACTCTGTGCTGTTCACGCAACGACAAAATCGCCTAAGGATACATTTCTCAGAACATGTCCCCCATCACTAAGCAGCGCCTAACTGTCCAGACAGTCCTGCCACCCTGGCAGTCATCACCAAGTCCCATTTCCTTTCTCTCTTTCCTACTGATTCTCACTCTTTCCTTTCCCTATCCAACTTCACCTCCAGTCCACAATGAGTCCTTTCTTATTTCTCTCTTCCATTGCCTGTCAGCCTCTTCAAACGCCCCATAGATTCTTCTTTGCATTCCCTACCTCTGCTCCCCAAAGCCAAGTCCTCAGTCTTCCTTTCTTACAACTTTACAGAAAATCATGCTCTCTCCTGACTTCATTGACCACATCTAGATAAATGATTCTCAAACTCGTGCCTCAAGAAGAACCACTGCCAACCCTTAGCCACAAACCCACCACCTTAATTTAATAGGTCCACCACAAAACTCAGTTTTGCCCCAACTGCCACTCCTTGCACCTACTCTTCACAGTTCCCCCGCCCTTGGACAATGACATCTCCACCCACCAGTATTGCAGGAACAGTCAATATGCTCACCCCTGCCTCACACCTGTCTCTCGAACCCTCTTCCAACCAGCAGCTCCCTGGCTCTCCCTGGCCTGTGTCCTGGCATCTAAAACCTTACTGTTCCCACCGCCCTGGATTGGAGCTCTGCTTCTTCTCATTCGACCTTGTTATCCACTCCTGTCACTTATTCTCTACAAATAGCAATCAACCAACATAAGGGTGACCCTCGTCCCCTCTCTGAAGCACACCACCCACATTCAGTCAATCTCCATGTCCTCTAAGTTACCTCAGAAACCCTCCACACATCTCTCCATCAGCCATGGCCCAGCCTATGCCCTCATTAGAGAAAGACGCAACAGCTGCCCAGCGGCCTCCAGTTCTGGCCTCGGCTCTGCCCTCCTGTGTCGATCAGAGGAAAGGTCACTCTCCCACTCTCCAGCTTAATTAAGGTCCTTCAAGGTCTTCCTGTAGTAACAACGTGGAACCTTTCAGGTCCTACAAGGCCCTACACGTTGCCCTCCTACCCCTCTCTGTATCACACAACACCAGTTTGGACAGGGCTCTTCTCTTTCTTATCCACTTTTTGCAACACATAGCACACATTCAGTTTTTTATAAACATCTGTTAAACTAATCGAAGTGCAATCACAACCTAAACAATCACCCTCCTCTCTCTCTATTCTCTTCCCCATGGCCATGGTTCTCACCCTAAATCCTAGGTTGGTCTTGTCCTACCTGGGCAACCTCAGGTCAGTCCTTACCTGTGCCTCCATGTCTGTCATAGCAAGAGGTCAATAAATGGCAGTATGAGGTCTGGTCTAGGTAACCCTGCTCAGAAACCTTCCTTAGCTCCCAAACACACAACAGCCTCAAGTTGAAACTACTGAGGTCACTGTTCTGAACGAACCCTCACCTGCCATCCTACTGCACAGCTGCTGCTTTGCTCGCTACTTCCATTCTCACCTCTGTTGCCAGGTAGCCGGTTACTCACCAGGTATCTAAATATGTCCTCCACTCCCCCTCATCCGGGCCAGATTCAAGCCACTATGCACCAAAAAGGCCCTGCCCCACCCCCATCTACAGAACACCCCCACAGACACCCCACGTAACCTCCAAAGTCCACTTTGATGTCATCAGATGCCCTCAGTGAAAATCCCCCTTTCCTTGCCCACCACCACAGGACGTCCAAGTCCCTCCACTGCATATGCAGCACCAGCTTCATTGCGGCAGAAGTTCCTGGCCAGTGTTTCTGTCTCCCTCAGCAGACAGAAGCCCCTGAGTAGCTATAGAACACCTGGCTCACCTTTGCACACACCCCAGGGCCTAGTGTGCATAAAGAAGGCATCCTATAAACGTTTCTTACTTCTTACTGTTTAATTCTCTCTTCTTTACTACACAAATATTTGAATGATTAAGCATTTTAAAAACATACCATATCTTTAAGGGAGTTAAATTCCAAAAAAATACAGTACATCCTCTCATAATAAAATATAACTAGATAATGCTCTCTTAAAAATCCCTGTGCTTCTATTGCTCAACCTACTCTATCAGAGCTATTTAGAATCATGATGGTTTATGAAATCACATTTGGTTGATACATAAAATACTACGACAGCTCTAGTGACTAGTTTGGGAAAAGAAACTAAATCAATGCAGAAATTAATTCTAAAAGAAAGCAAAACAGGGTCCACAGCCACCACTTCTTTATCAGCCATTCCATGAAGCAGTAGCCACCAAGTAAGAATCATCCACAGCATTACCAATACACCTGAGAGCTTTAACCAGCAAGTCAGATTTACTCTTAAAACAGAAGAGGCAGCATTATGTGCTCTTCCTCCACCCATCAGAGCAAGTCCCAAGACTCCAAGAACAAGGAGGAAAATGCTGTCATAAATTGTGTAAAACTGTAATTCTATAAAACTTCCTCCCAGACCCATCTGAATTCTGAAAGAAGCAAGACCAGGTCCCCCTTTTTATTTCCTACCCCAACAGCATAATGTAGGGTCCCACCCAACTTTCTGGCCTCCCACCTTCAAACACAGTCATATGAACACAAGGAAGCCAGTGAGTCAAGCACTCTCAAAGGGGCTGCCCCTGCCTCTAAGAACCACAGTGATGCCAAGAGACTTTTCCCCTTTCTAAGACCCGGTCCTCTACCCGTAGTCCTTGTCCACACACGCCATGCCCACTGAGGGCTTTCGGCCAAGGACAGGAGTTCATCCAGATGACAGCAATTAAACATTATTTGTCTCATCTAGGTACAAGCCTTAGAGCCAGCAAGCCTATTTTATTTTTTAGTTTAGTGGAAATGTGTAGTGAAAGAAGGCTCTTTTCGAACCAGTGCAGCAAGAAGGTGTATGAGGGAACAAGTGGAGACCAGCTGCATGGCACACTTAAGAAATCTGCAGAGGAGGTATGGCACTAGTAGCACTGGCTGGACTCCAGTAAGCACAGCACATGAGAGAAGGAAAAAGGTAGAGAACAGCAGCACCAGCCTGAGTCGTTTTTGGTATACCAGGGCCAGGGCTACACACTATGGTACTGCTGGGTCCCGTACCCACCCTCAGAGGATGAACCCAAGATGAGCAAGAAAATCCAGGAGGGAGCCATGGGGAACAGAGCTGATGCAGTCAGAAGCCCAGAAATACCAGGGGCTGTACAGCCAGAAAGAGCTCTACCTTGAACAAACAGGCCTAAGCACAAACACAACCTGTTCCCCTCAGAGCAGGGGGGATTGGGCAGAGGCCCACCTCCTCACTGCAGGCTGTGCAGGGAGGGCAGATGCCACGTGGAAAAGGCTCTCCACACTGCCTGGCTCTGCCTGCACCCACTCCCCGATGAGCTGCCATCAGTAACAAGGGCATTCAGCCCTAACTTCCTACTCAGAGAATCTAGAGATGTTCTAGCAACTGAACTCTCCCTTCATGACCCTCAGCAGTTGGGGTGTAATTTCCAAGTTAATCTTCAAAAAGAGGAAACAGTTTTTCAGAAAGACAGAACCAAAAGTCTAGGGATACTCAAAATGAAAGTTCCCCAAATCATAGGGACCCACAAATGGGAAGAACCCAAGCTGCCCCAATCCCTCTGGGCCTCCTGACAGCTCCGTCTCTCATCTGCAAAGAGCACATCAGAGTGAACCTGGAGTGCTCATCTCACTCCAGAAGCCCTCCAGAGAAGCAGAAGTCAAAGTGCTGTCAAACCTCACTGCTAATATTAATCTGCACTTGCAGTCGCTCCCCAGCACTAGCATCACTGCCTCAGCTCCACCTCAAATAATCAGGCATTAGATTCTCATAAGAAGTGTGCAACCTGGATCCCTCACATGCACAGTTCACAATAGGGTTGGCACTCCTGAGAATCTAATGTTGCTGCTAATCTGCCAAGAGGCAGAGCTCCACTCACCAGCAGCTCAACTCCTGCTGTGTGGTACAGTTCCTAACAGGCCAGGGACCAGGAGTTGGGGACCCCTGCTGTAAAGCATGGATGAGTTACAGATATGGATATACTATGATGGCAAGGGCACACTCTTCAAGTTTAAGCCTCAGTTCTGCCACTTATAAGCTGTGACTCTGAGCAAATATCAGCTTCTAAGTTTCCTCATTTGTAAAATGGGAACTCTACAGCACCCTCCATCCCCAGCTGCTGTAAGAACTAAATGGGTGGCCCACCTGGCCCAAGGTAAGCACTCAACAAACAATCTCTAAGGCCCTATGCCACCCCAGTTCTATGACTCCACCTCCACAGCTCGAGCTCTGGGACTGTTCTGTATAGATGCTCACTCTGGACTCCTCAGGAGAAAAAACCATGGGTCAGTCATTCTGTGCTCCCAGGGCTGAGTACAGTGAAATTCTCTATACCCCACTTTGGGATGCAGCCTTCCCCACACCAGGAGGAACGCAGGGACACCGGCTCCTGTTCTTGTACTCCCCGCTGCACCCAAAGGGCTTACATGAGCAGAGCTCCATGTGGTTTGTGTTCAGTGGATGAAGGACCAGGCTGAGAAGTGGCAGAAGACATTGAGTCTGCCAGTGACAGGCAGACATCTTCTCTGACCCCAGAGCCAAGATAACTCCATTCACTTTACCCTGCACTCTCCCTAGCTGCACATAGGCTACACTAGACCATGGCAGTTTAGGGAAAAGAAAAATAGAGACAAGTGGGCTCCCAAGACATGTTCTCATCTTCTTTTCTTTTTTTTTTTTTTTGAGTTGGAGTCTCACTCTATCACCCAGGCTGGAGTGCAACGGCACGCTCACAGTCACCCCAGCACTAACCTGCTGGGCTCAGGCGATCCTTCCGCCTCAGTCTTCCATGTGGCAGGAACTACAGTTGCACACCTCCATGCTTGGCTAATTTTTTTTTATTTATTGTAGAGATAAGGTCTCGCCAAGTTGCCCAGGCTGTTTTCAAACCCATAGGCTCAGGCAATCCCCTCACCTCAGCCTCCCAAAGTGCTGGGATTACAGGCTTGAGCCACTGCACCCAGCCTACGTTCTCATCTTTTCCATCATGATCTCCCATGGCTCCTTAACAATACCTGGGTAGATAGGGTACTCCCTCCTGCTCTCAGTATTAAAAAAATACATAAATACTAGAAAATAATCCAAAATCATCAGGGATTTGTTTTTTAAATCATTTTCACCTTCATTTAAAATTAACCCATAAGAGCTAAAATTTGCTATACTAGACACATATGTGAGAGGAAAAAACATTATTCACAATTTATTTTTCAAAATGCTTCTGGACAAAATAAGACACAATTAATAAGATGAAAAGTGACTGCTAGAAAAAACCTAGAAAAAGGAACTAAGTATACAGCAAAAACTCACTCTCCAGTTCTTCCAAGGTCCTCTTCACAGTAAGATTATCTCCACATACTTACAGCAAAAAGGAGAAACCCAGCTCCCACGAACATACAATCACTGCCAGAAGACAAACTCCTGGGCTTCTCTCAACATGGAAAACAGAAGAGAAGCTTCTGACTGAATAAACTTCAAAAACACCAAGCAAGGAAATAAATATAGATTTATTAAAAACACCAGAAAGCAAGCTGGTCAGAGGCAGCAGCTCAAAATTTCCAATAAAAGCGGCAAGGCCTCCATTTAGCTCCTGGATACAAGCAGGATACAGGAAGAACCCTCCAAGCTTAGGTCTAGTCCTCTGGGACAAAAGACACTTTGGGGAGGTTACCCAGTGACCCCCCCCCCAAGGCCACTGACCAAGGTACTGCTGTCCAAATTCAGTGCAGGACTCTGCTGAGGGAGGTGCTGAAACCAGCTGTAATTCTTCCCCCTCAGGTACCCCTCAGCATATTCCTCAACTCTGTACGGCTGCTGTGACAAATTACCACAACTTCATGGCTTAAAATGTATACATAGTATTATCTTGAAGTTCTGAAGGTCAAAAAATCCAGCCTAGGTCTCTTCGGACTAAAGTCTAGAGGTCAGCCAGCTGTGTTCCTTCCTGGAAGCTGAGGGAAGAATCCATTTCCTGCTCATTCTAGTTGTCGGCAGAATTCAGTTTCTGGAGGTTATAAGACCAAAGCCCCATTCTCCTGCTGGCTATCAGCAGAGGGCCATTCCTAGCTTCTAAAGGCTGTGCTGCATTCCTCAGCTCCTGGTCCCATCCTCCAACTGCAAAGCCAGCAGCAACAGATGGAGTCCATCTCATGTCAAATCTCTCTGACCGCTTTTGAGAGTTCTTGTGTTATACTGGGCCTACTGGATAATCCAGGACAGTCCCTCATTGTTCAAAGTCATCTGATTTACAACCTTAATTTCCCTTTGCTGTGTTAACATAACATATTCATAGGTTCCAGGAATGAGGACATAGACACTTTTGGGGACCACTACTCTGTCTACCTCTCTCCACCCCCTCATGCCAGAACTCCGATCATCTCAATCCCCAACTACCAGCCCACCAGTGAATCCTGCAAACCTCACCTGCTACACGCACCATGAACTTGTCCACTCCTCTCCAACCCCACAGCCTCTGCCCTTGTCTTCACCTCCCACCATGGCAAGCCAGCCTACTTCCTCGCTCATCCTCTCTTCAGGATGACGAACAGGGCCGTGGCATCACACCACTCCCGTTTAAAACCCTTCAATGCTTTCTTATGGCTCTTAGGACTATGACCCAAATCTCTTTCACAGTTATGGAAGCCCTGTGTGCTCTGGGGCCTGCTCACTACCCCGCTATGCTTACTCTTACCAAGCTGCAAGTCCCTGGCAGGGGGCTGACAACCCCTCCCCATACACACACACATACACCCTCTGCAGACAGCCCAGCTCCTGCTTCACACCCAGGTCTCAGTCCTCCAGACTGAGGTCATGACCACTCGACTCAATTAAGACCCTGATATCTTGCCAGCATCCCCAGAAGACTGCCTTCCCAGCACCTCCATCTTCATCACATGATCACACATCTACTGCCTCCCTCAGCCCTCTGGCCTTTAAGGGCCACGTCTGCTTGCTCCACAATCAGCATCTGGCACACTGAAGGTGCTCATAAATGTTTTCTGCATGGATTCATTATCATCCAACAATTCCTCTCCTTCAACTGAGGATGGATGGAGTTCTGTTATGCTGACTACCTCATTTGCGCAGAGAAGCCTTGTGGCACTGGCAGTGTATGCTGAAAGCTGTCAGAGCCACAACACTGAGAACTCTTCTGCTCCAGCTTTATCCCCAGCACCCACGGCCTTGCCATACTCAATTTGGGTCTTTCTTGCCACCATGCCACTTCCAAATGTCATATTTCACACACCCCAGCTGCCGTCATACCCTCTGTCAGCAGAGCACACCCTGCCAGGCAGAGCTAAGCTAAAATAGCAAACACCGGACCCACTGAAAGGCTGTCTGTGTTCTCAAACCCCTGTGCTGTCTTGGCATTTACAGTGAAATGTGGCAAGAATTCCAACTGCAACTGCAGAAAGCAACAGCCCTTGAGGAGCCAAGAGAGCCAGTGGCTCAGGAAAAAATAGGTCCCAACAGTCAGAGGCTAAACTTTCTGATTCTTACCACGTTATCTACTGCATCTCACCACCTCTATAACCTACTCCAGTGCAAGCTGCCACTATCCCTCACCTGGACGTTGCAGCAGCCTCCTACCTGTTCTCTCTGCTTCTGCCCTCGGCCCTCCGACCTATTTTCAATACAGCAGCCATAGTAATCCTGTTGAACCTAATGCAGACGATGCCACATGTCTGCTCAAAGCCCTCCAAAGGCACCCATTCACTCAGAATACAAGAATAACAGTCTACATCTTCACCACAAGGTCCAAGGCCCTATCCCCACTGCCTTTCAGACTTCGTTCTCCTCCCTCGGCCATAGCCATGCTGGTCTGGCTCATCTCTTCCAGCACACCAGCATCATTCCCAGATCAGTGCCTTTGCACTTGCTTGCCCTCTGCCTGAACCACTCTTCTCCAACCACCCCCTACATTGCCTGTCCCCTCACCTCCTGCAAATCTCTCCTCAATGTTACCTTCCCAATGGGGGGGTTCCCTGGCCACCTTATCACCACAAAACTCTCCCCACTGCACCTGCCCCTAAGCTGCCTAGCCCTCTTCCCTGTGTTGTTTTGATATCAATTATCATCTTCCAACAGTTAACTCTCTATTTAACTTAGTTGTGTTATTTATGCCCTGCTCTCCCACTCCACTGCAAGCTCTGTGAGAGCACAGATCTTGGTCTATGTTATTTACTGATATTATCTCTAGCACATGGAGCAGTTTCTAACACATACTATGGGTTAAATAAACATCTGCTGGATGAATAAATTATCAAACTCTCAAAACTCATCCAAGAGACTCTGCTTTTCTCATCAAAAAGGATATGGCTAGGCCAAACAAATCTCTCCCCATGACACTTAGGTCTAATTCAACTCCCTCGTGCTACAGATACAGAAACTAGCAGTCCCAGGGATGAGATGATTTGGTGAGGGTTATGCAGATATTATTAGAAAGCAAAAGCTAAAATTTGGACCACCTAACTCCTAGTTAGAGGTCCATCTACCATACCCTACATCCTGGCTCATCTAGAAAAGAAATTTCTACGAAAGCATTAGCCAAATAAGCAACCTAAGGACCAAGATGCACAATGAATACAGAGGTCTACTAGTAGACCACCTCTCATGCAGTGTATAACCTTAGCCAAACCACTTATTCCCTCCAGGCTACTCTATTAGTTTAGACCAACCACCATCCATCCATACTAACAATACAAAGATGAGTAAGACGCATTCCCTAAACTTGTGGAACTCACTAGTGAAGAAAAACACATACCATCAATCCTGAGTTTGAAGTAAAAAAGGGGACTATAGTACAGGCTACATAAAAACAGATAAAAGCTTTACAAGGGGAAGTATACTAGAAGTGAATCCGCAAAAGTAAAAAATAGGAAAGGTAGGCAAAAGTGAGGTAAAAAACATTCTAGTCAGCTACGAAGGCATAAAAATGACAAGGGCATCAATAATATAGTATGCCAAGGAAACTTAAAGTCTGTCAGCACTGCTGAGGGCAAAATTCAAAGCAAGGAGGATTGGGAGATGTAGCTAAACAACTGAGCAGAGGTCAGGTGATAAAGTGCCTTAGACATCATGTAAAAACACACTTCTCAGCATGGCATTTCAGGGGAAGCAGCTAAGGGACTTCAAACCAAGTCTATCTCAGTTAAGTGTGGTTGGGGGACAAAGCATATGCTTTGCAAACTCCAAAACACTGGTAGATATAACATTTATAAAATATCAAGAATAGCACCTGGCAAAAACTAAGTGCTTAATGAATATCAGCAAATATTGTCATAAGGAATGTTAAGGTAATTGTACTATCTAAAAGATCCCTTAACAGTCTTGCATTGTGTGATGGGTGTAGTCTTCCTCCTGAGCTTCCCTGGATTGAGGTCTGCACTCAACAAAAAAGAGTAAAACAATCATGGGAAACACTTGAAAGAGCTGGCAAAGTCACAGGACCTCTCTAGGATCTCTGCTAGCACTGCGCTTGGCTTGCGTAGGTTAAGACGAAGTTGTGGCTAGTGATCACCACTACTGATAGGGAAAAGGGCATTCTCTGCAACTCCTCCTTCAGGGAGGAGTTCCAGTCTGTCGCCTGAAAGAACAGCACTGCCAGAGGCAGGGGCCACAGGAAGAATGGATAACACAGAGGCTGTGTTAGGCCCAACCTCTCATTTTTCTCTTGCCTTCCTCAGTGACAACCTCCAACAATTCTCCAAGACCCCATACCCTTCACAAGGGTAACACAGGAGCCACTTTCAAAAGTGCCTAAAACACAGTACCACATCAAACTCAAAAGGAAAAGGAAGTCTGTCTTTGGTAATTCAGGATCTCACAGAAGAAAGATGGGAACTGTACTAGCTTCCTGTGGCTGCCAAAACAAATTACCACAAACTTAATGGCTTAAGACAACAGATATTTATTCTCTCACAGTTCTGAAAGCCAGAAGTCCAAAATCAAAATGTTGGCAAGAAAATGCTCTCTGTGACATCTCTAGATGTCAAGGATCTTTCCTTTTCTCTTCTAGTTTCTGGTGGCTACCAGCCATTCCTGGCTTTCCTTGGCTTCTACATGCAAAGCTCCAATTTCTACTTCTGTCTTCACAGGGTCATTTTCCCTGTGTCTGCTTGTGTCCAAATTTCCCTTTTCTTACAAAGATACTAGTCATTGGATTAGGGCCCACTCTAATCCAGTATGACCTCATTTTACCTTGATTACTTCTGCAAAAATCCTATTTCCAAACAGGTCACATTCTCATGTGGCAGAGGGACATGAATTTTGGAGGGAGACACTATTCAATCCACTACAAGAACAAATTACTAAGCGCCACAGTCAACAATCCAAAGGTTTATTTACTGGTGTAACTCCACACAGCAGCTCTATTATTCTTACATCTCAGTTGATTACTAAGAATTACAGTTTAGACTGATGGGGAACCAAAACCTCAAGACCTAACAGCAACACATAAAAGTTACACTATCTTGTGGCTCCTTTTCTTTGGACTCTATGTTCTATAGCATTTGTTCACTACTAGCATCTCCTATCCTCCACCATTCCAAAATCTTCATCACATCCTGGCCCCTGACACTGGTTTTGATGACAGCTCTTACTGTCCTTCAATCAAGCACAATCCTGCAGAGTAAAATAGGGTCTTTGGCCACCTCTGATGACTCTCTTCATTCTCAAAGTCACTGTGTCTGTGCAGCCAACTCATTCCAGCAAACTCCCAGACCACTCTGAAAAGTAAACTTTTCTAACCAGATGCAGTGAATTCCAAAGTTTATAATTCTTACATTCAAACAACAGTGGTTTTTTTTTTATATAGAGGTACAAACTATTTTACTATGCTTATGAATGGTTCTTAGTTATTTTGGTATCACAATTCTTAACTTTCAGAATCTCATCCTTTAGCTTCAGGGCAGAACAAACTAAGTTTTAAAAATTTGAAGTTTACTTGTCTCTAATCTGTTTTCAACGGTGGCTGATTTTATTACCCTAGGTTTTATTTTCCAGGTAATGTCTCCTCATTCCCTAGGGCCCTGGCCAGGGCTCAGTGCCACAGCAATCAGACAAGGACTTTGGAGCTGTACAGCTTCCAGGGTGAACCCAGGTCATCTCAGGTACTTAATTTAAAAAGCAAAGAAATGTTTTTAATTTGTTTCCTACTGCTGACACAAGATAGGAGTTGGTTCTGAGGCAAGAAAGTGGGAACATGGAAACTCACAGGGAACCTCTTCCACACTGAAGACAAAAGCAGCTGCCCACAAGAGAGACAAGGCAAATCAAGTGGGTCAAAACCACCACACCCACTTCGGAAAACCAATCTGCCCAATAGGCGCAGGCTCGCCCCGGCCAGTTTCCTGACTCCACCAAACTCTTCACAGCAGGACCCGAGTCAGTTCCTTTTGGCTTCCCCAGGGAGTCCAGGAATCTCGCAGAAGAGAGCCTGCCAGTCTCAGAAAAAACTTGCCGGCAGCTCCTCCTCCTCGCAAGTCTCGCTCCTACGAGCAGCTACTGTCACTTCACAGACCCCACGCTACGACCCCAGAGTCTCCCAACGCCCCTCACACCACGCAGCAGTCTCCCCAAAGCCCAAGTTATCCTCCCCAGACCCCGACTCCACTCGCAACCCCACGGGTCGACGCGGCCACCTGACCTTTGACCCCTGACCCCGACCCAGCCCTCCCCGTCACACCCACCTGCCCGGGACCTTGCTGTTGCTGCGCTTCCAGAACTGCTTCCTGGCCCCGTCGCTGGCCATGGTCCCTCCTCATCCCTCAGACCGGCAGCCCAGACACACCGAGTGCGGCTGGCTAGCCCCCAGCGGCCCTTTCCTGTATCCCGGGTGGCCCCTCAGTGGTCCCGGGTCTCCCGAGCCCAGAGCCTAGAGGCTCTTCCGCCTCCCTCCGGAAGTTGTGCCTACGCGCGCTCGGAAGTCCCGCCTCCGTCCCAGGTGGCGTGTGACGCAACGCGCGGAGCGCCGGACGGCATTAAAGGGCGACGCCCGGCGACGCGCGTTATTTGCGCCGCTGAGGAAGTGGTGGCCGTTAGGTTTTTGTGTTCCGTACGCTCTGCGGTTTCTGGTTCGTCTGACCCGACACCAAGGGCGCGCTGCCGGCCGTGGACCCCAGGCGCCACTCGAGGCTCGAGCTCAGCATTTGCAGACCCTGTGTCCGACTCCGCTACCTCTTATTGTCCCTAGGAGCCGGCCCTAGAACAAGAAGAAGCAAGACACGGTTCCCGACGCCTCGGCGGGTGACGCGGAAACGGGGACACAGCCCCGCGGTGGGGATGGCCATGACTGCGAAACACGGCACTGAGTGGGGGTCAGTAAGTGCTAAGGGGTGGGATGTTTCCAGTGCGGTGAGGCGAGAGGCATAACTACAGAGGGACGTGGCTCGTTATGGAGGGGACGAGGGAGAGTAAGGACCAGGCCAGGCTTCCAGGGAAGCACGGCTGCGCGGAGGCTTGAAGAATGAAGCATGCCCCTGGGTTCCGGCCACTAGACTGTCGCGCTCTATAAACGTGGCTAGTCCGGAGTGAGGTGTGCTGGACGTGTAAAGTGCAGAATTTCTAAGAGGTTGTATGAAAATACTAATTTTTATACTGGCTATGTTGAATGATGACATTTCGAATATGTTTGGTTCAATAAAAATTTTCGACTTTTTTTTTTTTTACAACTCAGTTCTCCTCCCGCCAAGAGATGGGGTGGGGGTTAGATATGTGCTCCTATTTCTGTGGGTCTTAGACCAAAGATTGAGAACTCAGGGACTGACATTTCAGACGGGAGTTAGTATAATAATTTGGGAGCTCCTTGGCATACCACTGCCAGTTTTCTTTTAAGACAAAAATCTGAGTATACATATTCTCTGATTGAATTTCCTGTGCCTCTTCACTACTGATGAGTAACATTGATTTAGTTTTTGCTATATGTGAGGTGTCATGCTAAAGTACCTTATATGGACTACCTGAATTATATGCCTGCCATGCTTTAAGTACTCTACTCTTCTCACAGAGCAGTTATTGGCTCTCAGCTCTCAAAACACTGAGTGTTGTATCTTGTCTCTAAGAGTAAGGCCTCCCAAAGCTCCCTGTACACATCCTGCCACATTTACCTGGCTGCATTTTAATTGTAGGTCTCCATACTTAGCTTGTAAGGTACTGGTCTCTGTTTTATTCTCATCTCATCCTCAGCACCTTACAAGGTAAACCATCCATAAGTGATTGTTAAATGGATGAAAACCACAGGAACTCTCCAGGGATCCCCTTTTTGCCACAGCCATAGAAACTAGGAATCTTCTCCATGGGGCAATCTAAATGATCCTTGGTGACTCCTTCCAGACAACCTCAGTAGATTCTCAGGACTCCTTTGCTGCATAGCTTTGGGAACTCCCCCAGGATTCTGCTTACACAGCGTTGGAATCTCCAGAGATCTCCTAGTAAGACCTAGTGCATCCTTAAAGACTCTCTTGGGATCCTCTTCTCAGGAAGTCCCTAGGGATCTCTCCCTGACATAAAGCCCTGAGGCCTTCCCAGAGATGCGCTCCTGACAGCCTCAGCGATCCCTACGGACAATGTTGGGGAACATGGAGCTTCGCTCCATCTCAGTCTGACTTGTTGCAAGAATCAGCGAGTAAGGTGACAGGTAGCAGGACTAAGATGGTGAGATAGAAAGGAAGGAAAAACTGTGAAAGTTTACAGAAGAAAAATTGACATTAGTTAGTGACTAGTTACATATGATTAACACCTTAGCTCCTATTGCTTCTTGTAGCTTACCATATGCTTTCCTATCTCTTGTTTTCAAGAGGAGTCAAACTGAGATTGACTTGAAGACTTCAAGACCAGCTAAGCAAAGGATTACTAAGATCATGACAAACATGGAGGAATGAGCCTGTTGTTACGTGACAGAAGCATGAAGGAGAGGAGTGAGACTGTTTGCAACATAAGTTTATGATTGATTTTGAACACGTTGGGTTTGAGGTCATAAAAGTCAGGTCTCAGCCATGCACTAGATTAGAGAACATATTTGTCCACAAATGAGGAGATAGAGGTTAGGTAGGGGAGGACAGGCCAAGGCAAAGTCATAGAAGAACTGGTGGCCAGGAACAGATCAGTGCCATTAGCAACAATGACAAAACCAAGATCAAAAAATGACAAAACCAACAATTCTCCGGATATGGAATCGGGTCAGATGGGGGACTGATGGGAAGCCAAAGGAGAGTCTGGTAAAATGCCAGTTTTGAAAGTCCAATTAGTATATATGTAGAGTCTCAAAATAGGACCAAGACATCAAACAGGACTGATGGACAAAGCCTAGAGAGAATGAGCGACTGGAACCTTTTCTGTTTGTTTATGCAACAAACAGTTAATGAGCAGCAAATAGAAGAGGTGTACATTCACTGATGTGTAGGCAAATAAATATTAAAACCAAGGACATACCATTTCACAGTGAATAGACTGGCAAAAAATTGATGAGGATGTGGATTTATAAGCAGAGAACTCTTATTCACTGCTGGTGGGCTTGTAAATTGATTAAATAACTTTGGCTATTTGCCAAAATTGATGAGAATGTGGATTTATAAGCAGAGAAGAACTCTTATGCGCTGCTGGTAGACCTGTAAATTTATTAAATAACTTTGGCTATTTGCCAAAATTGATAAGAACGTGGATTTATAAGCAGAGGAGAACTTTTATGCACTGCTGGTGGGCTTGTAAATTGACTAAATAGCTTTGGCTATTTAGCAATTTCTAGCAGTTAGAGATGCCCTATAACCCAGCAATTCTACTCTTGGTATGTGCCCTAAAGCAACTTGCCTATGTGTGCAAAGACGAATGTTCATTGCAACATTGCTCCTAGTGAAGGGGGCAGTCTGGAGGAGAAGTAATCAAAATGTCATCTACAGGAAAATTTATATTATACGAAGTTATCCAATAGATACAGAATACTATATGGTAGTAAAAATGTTACGTACAGGCTGGGCACAGTGGCTCAAGCCTGTAATCCCAGCACTTTGGGAGGCTGAGGTGAGGGGATTGCCTGAGCCCACAGGTTCAAGAACAGCACAGGCAACTTGGTGAGACCTCATCTCTACAATTAAAAAAAAAAATTAGCCGAGTATGGT
>CAUYQG010263338.1:0-10659 GCA_963574415.1 Tarsius wallacei
TGTTTATGAGTTATTAATATCAGTATATTAATTTCATACCCCACTACCTGTCTTAATTTTTTTTTTTTTGAGTTGGAGTCTCACTCAGTTGCCCAGAGTGGAGTGCAGTGGCCGCTCCCGACCACCGCAACCTCGACCTGCCGGGCTCCGGCGATCCCTCCGTCTCAGCCTTCCAAGTAGCTGGAACTACAGGCGCACGCTACCACGCCCGGCTAATTTTGTAATTTATTGTAGAGATGAGGTCTCGCTTACCCAGGCGGGTCTCGAACCCACGGGCTCGGGCAATCCACTCACCTCAGCCTCCCAAGGCGCGGGATTACAGGCTGAGCCATCGAGCCCGGCTTAATTTTTTTTTTTAATTTTGAAAGTTTAGATGGCTTTCATGGTACTCTCATGGGCTTTCCAACTATACAATTCTATCAATCGTATAGTTTCAAATTTTAAATTGATTGTGTAGCAGCCCAAAGTAAATAATTAGCCAGATACAGATGCTGATTTTTATGTTAAGACTTTTTTCTTTTAGAGTTGGAGTCTCACCCTGTTGCTCAGACTGGAGTGCAGTGGCACAATCATGGCTACCATAGCCTCAATCTCCTGGGCTCAGGCAATCTGTCTGCCTTAGCCTCCCAAGTAGCTGGGACTACAGGTGTGTGACACCACATCCAGCTAATTATTTATTTTTTATTGTTGAGATGAGGTCTAGCCATGTTGCTCAGGCTGATCTTGAACTCCCAGGCTTAGGAAATTCTCAACTCAGCCTCCCAAAGTGCTGGGATAACAAATATGAGCCACTTGGCTTGGCTTGTTAAAGACATTTATCAGAAAATTATTACAATTATTACTTTATCAATTTCTAAAAATGGCTTTTCTTATTCTGTAAAAGAACAGAAAGACATTAAGACTAACATGTAAATGAATTTTCATTACCTTCAGCTCCTGTTTGAGCAGCTCTTTCACTGCCTGCAAGATCAACCAAATTCTGTAAGATAGATGAAAATAAAACTTTAGGATGAATAATTTGAAACAAGAAAATCCAAACGACCAAAATAGCATTTTTTAATACATGGCATATCTGCATCTCTCATTTTTATCCTTGTCTCTCATCCTACTGTTTAGGCATTTCCCTTTCTCTCTGAGTTAAATCATTTACCTGTTCCTTCTTTATTATATATCCTCCATAATGCTGCCAGTGTAGGCTGTTTCTTACAAAGTTTTGACTTTACCATTACAAATATGATTTTTTTTTTTTTGAGTTGGAGTCTCACTCCATTGCCCAGGCTGGAGTGCAGTGGCATGCTCATAGCCACCCCAGCGTCGACCTGTTTGGCTCAGGTGATCCTTCCGCCTCAGTCTTCCAAGTAGCCAGAACTACAGGTGCGTGTTAGCATGCCCAGCTAATTTTTTGATTTACTGTAGAGATGAGGTCTCACCAAGTTGCACAGTCTGTTCTCAAACCCATAGGCTCAGGCAATCCCCTCACCTCGGCCTACCAAAGTGCTAGGATTACAGGCTTGAGCCACTGTGCCCGGCTGCAAATATGATTCTTTACAACCTGACCCTCTAGTTTTGCATCTATCTATCCAGCTCTTACTTCCAGCTGAACCACTCACTATTCTCAAATACTCCATGTACTACTATACCTCTAAGCAACAGCTTTTTGTTGTCTCCTTTGTTCAGTTAGTTCTAATGCTCTTGTCTGCCTTATTCTTTCTCTTATTCTTCTTGCACTCATTCTACTGGGCTAGTCATTGGTGTCCCTGATTACACTGTGGAAGCTTTTTTTTCTTTAGTTTTAATTGTTTAATTTTAAAGACGTGGGGTACAATTCAGGGTTAGGTATACAAATGTTCATTATGCAGGTACTCTTGTTGATGAGGTGTCTCCCTCCCTCCCCTGGCAATATCCCTCAACTGTCAATTCCACCTCTCCTCCCCTGATAGTTCTCTGAAAGCATGGGCCTCTCTTTCATTTCACAAATATCACTGAAAAAAGTTCCAGGCAGTGTATTAGGTGCTGGGGAATCAGCAGTGAACCAACTGTCTCCCCTGAGGGAGGAACTGAGTAGGTTCACTGAGCTGAGTAGCAGGGAAAGGCCTGTCAGTAAACTCAGACCTGAATGTCAAAGAAGAGGGTGCCGATCATCAAGGGAAACTGCAATCTAGACAGAAGTCTCAGAGCCAGCAGACCTGGTCACAAAAGAGAAGGTGCTTGGTGAGAGCAAAAAAACAGAAAGGGCAGTGTGGCACAGTTGGTGAAATGAAGACAGGATAACATCGGGTAAAAGAAGTAGGTAGAGGGTCAGATTATTTAGGACTTTGTAAGCAAGATAAAGAACTCTGAATTTTCTAAATGCAATGAAAGCCGTTGCAGGGCTTTAAGGGAGTAATAAAACCTAATTCAGCTTCCTAATGGATCTATTATGGCTCCTGGATGGAGGATTGATTGGAGAAGGGCAAGAGTGGCAGCAGGCAGTCCTGCCAGGAAGCTGGTGCAGGCATATGGCTGAGAGATGATTGCAGCTTAGGCTAGGGAGGGGGCAGGGGAGACTATCTGTAAGTAGCGGAATGATGCCATCTTTTTTCTTTTAATCTCAGAGCCCAGCACTGTGCTCATAACATTATAAAGGTTCAAGTAAATATTATGAATGCATTAAAAGAAAATCAAAGCTTTAAGTTATTTCTCTCTGTGGAGATTTTCAGGACTAGGCAAGTAATTATGTATTATTAGTTTATAGTTCTATCTCAGATACTTCTTTCTATAAAGTACCCAAAGAAGTCTAATTTTGCTAGCACAGTATCCACTATAGATGACTCAGATACATAATAAAAGGGCAAAGTGGTGATGATGGCAGCATGAATATAAAGATGGAAACAGGCATTCGCATTCAAGACACTCAGAATGAGAGAAGTTCATGTGGAGAAGAAGGAAGTTAGATTGGCTGAGGCCAGATCTTGTCCAAGGAAGTGACATAACCCAAGCAGTGGCTAGTATATTAGAAATCTGTATGATGAACTGAAGAAAGGAAGACCAGGGTCATGCTGGCTGAGTTCCAGAAGATCATAGGAGAGAGGAGAACCTAAATGAGTATAATACCCACAGAAATGTTCAAAGGAAGAATCACTAAGAATTGGGACAACTGGACAAATGAAAAGGCAGAAGATGATAAGTCAAAATTGACAAGTTTCTAGTCTAGGCAATCAGGATAATGCTGCTTTTGCTAGAAGAAAGAACAGGCCGGGCTCGGTGGCTCAGCCTGTAACCTAGCACTTTGGGAGGCTGAGGCGAGTGGATTGCCTGAGCCTGCAGGTTTGAGACCAGGCCAGGAAATCTGGCGAGACCTTGTCTCTACAATAAATTAAAAAAAAAAAAATTAGCTGGACATGGAGACGTGCTCCTGTAGTTCCAGCTACTTGGAAGGCTGAGGTGGAATGATCACAGGAGCCCAGCAGGTTGACGCTGGGGTGGCCGTGAGCGTGCCACTGCACCACAGCCTGGGCAATGGAGACTCCGACACAAAGAATAAAAAAAAAAAAAAGAATATTCACTATGGTAGGAAAAAGTTTATTTTGTTTTAGTATACTGAAGTTTGAGATATGAACAGGACGCGATTATAGCAATCTTTAGAAAGACATGAATTAGCTTCAGAGACTGTAGATAAAGTACTTAGCAGTCATCAACGTGGAAATGATGATAGAATGTATGAGAGCAAGAACTTCAAGTAAGAAAGGCCACAGAACACTCCCAAGTTTTTATTAGGAAGGTAGGAGAAAAGAAACCACAGCAAAAAGCAGGAAAGGAATACAGCTAAGAGAACCTTGATATTACCACACCAATACCAGGAGATAATCAGAAGATATCTTCTTCTTCTGGGAAAGACTTTTTTCCAAGATTCTTAAAGTAAGTAGGTAGGCTGGAATGTTGGACCAGATGGACCACAGATGACAGAGCATCAAGGAATACGAAGAAAATAGGCAAATAAGTCACTGAGTATGCCAAGCACATTAAAGCTAAATTATCAAGAAAAAAGTTAAAAATTACAGTGAAACTTCACAGTCTAGGCCTGGAAAACAGGAGAGGTTTCTGTTGTCAAATTAAAACAAGCTATACACTTTCATAGCAAAATAATTACTTAATATTAAGTTCTAACTTCATCTTGGTTAAGAATCTGATTTTATAAAATCTGAAAATGAATAAATATAGTTTTCTGAAGTTTTCAAATCAAATAGGCTAAAACATTTAGGCCCTGAAGATGGAGAATGAGTAATGATGGTGAAGGATAGAAAAGGAGCAAGAAAGAGACAGCAACGGTATAGTGCGGCAAGGAAATGGGAGGTTGACTTATGTGGAAAATAGGAATGTTTGCATAACGTTTTATATTCACTCTTTAAACAAACATGTGTCAGACATAAACGAGGTGCGATGCATGGGGCTACAAAAATGAATGCACTGTCATTATTTAAGACATACACAGTCTAAAAAGTTATGTTTATAATACAAAATACATCTGCTTATCACACTTAAGAAAGACCTCAAATAATATGGTTTTTTAATTATCCCAACTAGATTTCTGTTGATTACATCTAAACTATATTGGCTGAGATTTAAAAGAGGATTGCAGTTCTAAGATGACTTAGACTCTTAAATGAGAAAAAAAATCCTTCTTGATTAGTGGTTAAAAAAACCCCTCAACTCCTATACTCCTAACATCTAAATTTTAGGAGATTGCAGCCATAACACACAGGAGGAAAGATCCTCTGAGTTCTTCCTTCAAGATTTCGCTAGTAATTTGACACTACTGACAAGACTAAACTGCCAATTTATAGTTCCTCCATCCCATTTAATTTAGTTGACAGTTCCTAGTAAACCACACATCCAGCAGCTGAATTAAATTTTGTTTTGGCCCATGTAGTTTATTGTTATGGTTCATTAATACTCACCAAATGGGATACCTTGACAGATCCCTCATAATTGGAAGGTTCACCCTTCTCTCTGCTTTCCAAAATCTAGATAGAAAAGGCAACTTGTAGAAAAATTAATGCATTCTTACTTGGAAAGACCTTATATAGAGAGAGATAGAAAGTTACCTACCATCCTAAAAATGGTATGAGAACGACTGCTTCTTTGATTCATTTTTGTTTTCCCATAGTGTCTGTTTTCTGTAAAAATGAGTTATATTTCAGCTGCATATAGATTAAAATAAAAAGAAAAACAGTATCTTTTATTCTAACATAATAAAAAGAGTGATTTTAAGCCAAAACCCACTTGACTGAAAAGATAGTTTTTATGCTTATTTTTAAAAAATACAGCATAAAGTCTTACTTTCTCCCTTTGTGATCCATTTCAAAGCCATTTCTGAGGTATAAACCACTTCTTCTGTGAGATCAGCAACATACACATTCCTCTGAAACAAATTTAATTGTGGAAAGATTAGAGAAACAGAAGTCACTTAAAAGTTTGCTTTACAAAAAGAAGATGTAACCTTTTACAGAATTCATTTGTGGAATTAAGAAGTGAAAAATAGAACCATAATTTTGTAGAAATATAGTAAGCAACTCCATGAATACTCACAATTTATTTCCTACAAAGCACACGAAATTCTGACCTGATACTTACATCTTGCTATTCCAAAAATAGCAAGATGTCCAAAAATAGCAAGATCTAACCAAAATATTAGAGCTGTCAGTATTTTCAAACTATATATGTTGTTTAAAAAATGAATCCCTATAAACACACACACACACATAAAAAAGAAACCAAAGAAACAGGAGACATTTTTAAAAATAGAGAAATTGAAGGTAAATATTTAAGAACAATCATCTCAATAAGTCAAATTTAAAGCCATCTTAATTCTGTTACTCACATTGACATCTTCTCGAATTATTAAAGGTTTCATTTTTTGAGTGCCACAGAGTAAATCCGTAAGGGTTTCATTGTATATCTCCATGTAAGACACTCGCAAGAGAAATTCCCTGTCAGGAAACTAGAAGAGAAAAAAAAAGGAAAGATATCAGAAAGCAGCCAATTATGAAAACCTAATAGTAAATGCTTATGTGCTTACATTAAAGAGGTAAAGAAGGAAGCTACATTTATAAAACAAACTAACAAAACTTGTGGGTCTATGTTGACAATAATAAACACAAAAATATAAACACATTGTTTCAGAAATAATGAAAGGTAAAGTATCATAAAATTAGGAGAGCACCCAGTCCAACTTTCTAGGCTCAAAATAAAATTCAATCAACAGATGTTCTTATTTTAATAAAAATGCTAATTTAAAACCAAGTCTTAACTAACTAGGTTGCCTATTCTGGCCTTCTGCTTCCCTTTTCTTTTACTTACATCTACTTATCACTGTTACTTTATAATAACTGGTAATTAGACAAAGGCAACATAGAGCTAACCAATCTGATAAGATTTTCCTATTCCTTGATGCCTATTTTGTTAGGAGTATTTTGTTGGGAGTATTATCACTGCAGTATTCAAGGGAAAGAATAAAATAATTCTAAGCTTTATGAAGTAAGATTGTGGGGATTAAAGTAAATCTATGCTATGCCTTTCTTCTTTCCTTGCGGATAATCAAGAACTGTACATCTACTTATCATTACAAGGGAGAAACACTAAGATTACTATTTTTACCTATATGTACTAGAAATTAAGCTAAGTTACCTACCTTCTTAATTTTCTGGAAAATGTCATGAATTGCCCTGGGTATAACTCCCAAATAATCTTCTGAACCCATCATAGTATATGTTTTCCCTGAAGCAGTCTGCCCATAGGCAAATATAGTGCCTGCAAAAACAAAACACATATATGCTAAGATTTTAAAAATCTACAGTGGGTAAAACTATCAATACTTGTTGAACCTAGGACTAAAATGTTTCTGTAGCACTGAGGGAATACAAACCATTGTAGCCTTGTATGGCAGAATCGATGATTGGTGCTGCAATTTCTTCATACACATTTTTAGTAGTTTCATTACTATGAAAGACTCGATCTAAAAACCAACAATAACACAGAAGTTAAACAGATCAACTAGATTTTCATTCTGAATTAGTAATTATCTGCCAAAATTGTCAGAATCTAGGAAGATAAAATATTTAAGACACAGCATTTTCTTCAACTTTTTGGTCCTCTAAAAATACTCTTCCCTAAGGTAAAATATCTTGGTCCTCACACACACAAAAATATGTAAGTCAACTATTCTATGCGTTTTCAAGAGGCAGTAGGACACAGTGGTTGCACAAGAGGGTCAGGAATCTGACAGTACTGATGTAAATGACATAACTGTTTTAAATGCCAATTTATTCCCTTACCTATTATATATAATGGATAAATAATTTTTTGTTTCCAATGAAGCAGTTTACAGAAGGCTTAGTCTGATTTTTAGTGACAAATCTAAAATTTTGGATAAATTTTTTGTATTTTTCTAAATGTATTTATTTGTTATAAAGATGTGGAGTACAATTCAGGGTTAGGTATATAAACATTGATCATGCAGATACCCTTGTTGATGAGGTATGCCCCTCCCTCCCCTAGCAGTTTCCCTTAACTGCCAGTCCCAACCCCCCTCCCCTGACAGTTTTCCACTACTGCCAATCACTTTCTTATAGCATTATAATTGTTCAAGGTCACCTTATGAATGAGGACATATGGAACTCAGTTCTTTGTTTCTGTGATAAATCACTGAGTATGATCAACTCCAAATCCATCCAAGTTGCTGCAAAGTCCATATATTTGTCCTTTTTTATGGCTGCATAATATTCCATTGTGTATATGTACCACATAATTTTTTGTATTCTTAATGGCAAAAGGATAACAAGCTAATTCTTGATGCTATTATAAGCTTACCAAAATTGAAAGATCTACTCCCATCAACTTGATAAATAGCATTATTGTCAGTTTTCCAGTAAATTTGAGCAGTTTCTCCAAGTGATTCTTCTCTAAAAGGAAAAAAAAGAACCACTGCATTTTAGTATAACCAGTCATAAAAGTAACGCTATAAGAAGGATAATTTAAAAGATATTATCTTCTGAAGAACATATTTATTTATTTAGAGATGGAGTCTCATTTTGTCTCCCAGGTTGGAATGCAGTAGCACCTTCATTGCTCACCTCAGCCTCAACCTCCTGGGCTTAAGTGATCCTCCCTCCTCAGTCTCCCAAGTAGCTCAGGTATGTGCCATGATGCCTGACAAATTTTTAAAATTTTTGTAGAGATGGTGTCTCACTATGTGGCCCAGGCGGGTCTCAAACTCCTAACCTCAAATGATCCTCTTGCCTCAACAGTCCAAAATATTTCAAAAGATAGTAACAACATATCACTTGTAAGAGAATGATGGAAAGTCCATCTTTGAAAATCCAGCTCTCTTAAATGGTGCTTCAGGGACCTCCTGCCCTCTCATGGAAATTTCATGAAACCCCTCACTCTCACCCTCTCTCCTAGTATTGACAACTGAAGGGATACATTAAAAACGTAATTCTATGTCTCTCTCGCTTAAAATCCCCAAAAATCCAAGGAAACTTTCAAAATCCTTAGCATGATACACGAGTTCTCTTGAACTTGATCTTCCTTTAAATCCCTACCTGCAACCCTAACCTCCACCTGAAGGTGTTATCAAAATGACAGGTTTAACCTCTCTGTGCCTGGAATATCCTGACCTTCCTTTCCTTTGAATAACTTACCTATTCTTTTCTCCATAAAAAGGACCTTACTAACCCCAGCCCACCCTGCCCAAACTGTCATCTCTCTGATGGGCTAAAGACTTCTCCAGCAAACATTCGCTACCTGCCCATCATAACACTTGTCATGATGTATCCTAATGGTGTTCTCAACACAAAAAGTGTTAGCACTTTGGGTCGAAGGTCAGGAGCTAGTGAAGCAAATTGACTTCATGTAGTCCCCTTCCCGCTTTTTCTCTATAATATATATAGAGGGAAAAAAAACCTCTCTCTCTCTATATATATATCTTTTTGCTAACTTACATATCACCACTTAACGTTCTATATTTTTTACTTTATTTTCGGTCTCGCCCACCAGAATGGGAAATCCACAGGGCAACGACAGTAGTGCTTGTTTAGCACAGTGTGCTGTACTAATAAAAAAAAAAAAGATAAATATTTGTAGAATGAATGAAGTCTAGAATGCCTATTGACTACAATACGACAAGACAGACTAGACCGTGCCCTCAGGGAGTGCAGAGGCAGGCAATTAAGTGTAAAACGACTGTGAGGAGTGCCAGGAAGGCACTCTCCCGCACGACTTCTCTAGGGCGTGGAACGGCTGAAGAGCAGATGCGGGAAAGGGCAGCGCAACGCAGCAGTGGAAGTCTGTAACGTCAGCGAGACGGAAACAGGGGCGCGTGAATCTCCCAGCTGGACAGTATCTCGTGAGGCTCCGATCCTCCCCAGCCGCTTTACAGCCACGAAGCCGTGGCCCGAAAAGGGTAGCGGCCTAGTTCCCAGGCAGCGCAGCCGCAGCTCCAGGAGGCGCCGCGGGATGCGGTCCAGGCCCACGCCGCGCGGCGGGGACCGGCCACGGCCTGGCGCACCTACCTGTCGTTGAGCGGCCGGACTCGCACGCAGACGGCCACGGCTCCCTCCTCCGCCATCCTGTCAGGCTGGGACCCCAGGAAAGGGCCACGAGCCCATCCGTGGCTGGAGCCTCTGGGCGTAAGCCCCCCACCCGCCTTTAAGTTTGAAATTTCCTTAACGCCGAATCTGATTGGGCCGTTCCCAGTGACGTCACGGACCATTCCACCCGAAGCTCGCAGCGCGGGGGAGGCGCGAGGCGGACGGGCGCGTCCACCGCACAACGGTAGGAGAGATTCAGGTGGAGGGTCCGAGTCGGGGCTGCCGCCGGAGGCTCCGGTTGCGGGCTGAGAGCGGCTGTCCTGGTAGCAGCGGGATGGCTAATCTGCCGATAGCCGCCGAGCCTGAGGATGCTTCACCCCACCCTTAAAGAGTCTGCAATCTGTAGACGAAACGAGGAAGAGAAACATATTTTTTCATTAACAAAACACAATTGCTTTCTTAAAAAAAAAACACCACCAAAAAAATCCCTACATTGACAGTTAAAAAAAATAAATAATCTCAAATAACAAGAGTTGAAACTCACTGCCCAGTCCAGAAACTTAAGAAGAGTGTTGTGTTCCTTAAAAACTCGGAGTTTGGTTTTTGTTTTTGTGTGACCGGGTAACTGCTGTTTCCCTTGACCATGGGTTCCTAAGATGCTAACTTAGGGAAAATAATTACTAACGACTAGAAAAACTCAGTTAGTAATGTGCCACTACTTTTATTAACTGAAAGGAAAAACGATTCTAAATGCAGTAATTATTTTCCAAAAATAGTGTTTGGTTTTCCTTTGTCTTTAATACAGTAGTCTGCTGTTACCTAAGATAGTTCATTCCAAAACCCACAGGGAGTGTTTGAAAACCAGGAAAAGAGCCGGGCTCGGTGGCTGAGCCTGTAATCCCGCGCCTTGGGAGGCTGAGGCGAGTGGATTGCCTGAGCCCGCGGGTTCGAGACCCGCCTGGGCAACTTGGTGAGACCTCATCTCTACAATAGATCAAAAAATCAGCCAGGCGTGGTAGCGCGCGCCTGTAGTTCCAGCTACTCGGAAGGCTGAGGTGGAAGGATCGTGGAGCCCAGCGGGTCGAGGCTG